>PYAF01004537.1:3267750-3290128 GCA_007407185.1 Glycine tomentella | reverse complement strand
AATCCTAATTCATAATCCCTAATCCGTAACCGTTAACCCTAAACTGAAGTCACTAAATTGACAACTAAACTAAATCCTACAACCTAACATTTTTAAATAGAACATGAAATAACCAATATGGCTCTAACCACTTAAGAAATTCAACAACATAATATATTAAATAATACTCAGAAGTTAAATAAATTAACTTACCTGTTGGTAGAAAGAGGTCAGACAAAAGCTTTAGAGAGATGTCAGAGAAAAAATTTACAGAGAGACAGAAGGCACATTGGTTGTGTCTGCAAGAAGCAAAATGGGGGGGTTATAAAGAGGGGAAACCGCCCAGAATTGGGCGGCACTGGAGCCGCCCAAAACCAGGCGGTTCTACCCCCTGGGAGCCGCCTGGTTTTGGGCGGCTCCAGTGCCGCCCAATTCTGGGCGGTTTCCCCTGCCCCAGATTGGTAAATAGTTTCAAAATCGCCCCATTTGCGTAATTTTTTATTTAATTTGTATTATTTAGGTTCTTTTGCCCTAGGGAACTTCACAAACCTTGAGTTTGGCAGGGAAAAGAGGCGATTCACGGACACCCAAGCTTGGAAAGGTCGTCCACTAGCCTTCCTTGTTATTCTAGAGGTAAGAAACTCGAGTTTTACCGTTTGATTTGAGAATTTGTCTTTGGGATGAATAGTGACCCTTTTGAGTTAGAGCTGGAATTAGGCTTGGATCCTTTAGAAAAGTATGCTTAGGAGGTTGTTGTGATGAAGGATTAGCTTTGAAATGTTGATTTCCCGGACTTTGGTTCTTGGCTCTGAGGAATGCATGTGTGGGTAGTATGTTGGTTAATTGATGATTGTAGAACATGCATGAGCCTTGATACTTACTCTTTATGTGCTTGAAAGGCTTTATGAACGATGATTTTGTGTGGAAGTATCCATTTAAGCCCCGTTGTTTATCCTTGAGTATTGGCCTGTATAGAGCTTTGAGCTCTTTGTTTTGGCTTATACCGAATCTTGGGAGACTCTAGTGCCTTGGTTAGACTGAGATAGACCATTGAGGGTCCGTGTATTTGTCTAGTGAATTAGTTAGTTCTGATAACCTTAAGATAGATGAATGAAAGGTTTTATAGAAAGGAAGGATGTTCCTTTCTTTGTAACGATTGAGGACCGTTGTTATGTGTTTATGCCTTGTATGGTTGGATTGGTGATTGATAGTGCATGTGTGCCTTTGTATAGGGCGTGAAATCGAGGGTGTCAGCGATGTAGACCACCGTTCTGGGGTTGACTGCAAAGCACGACTTTGCCAGGTAAGTTCTTTGCTCTTGGGGAATGTTTCCTATTGTCTGTGTTCCACCATACTTCGAGGGAGTGATGGTTGCATTCATGATGCATGTGCATTGAATTGGTTGTTACTTTCCTCATGATGATATGTATGCATGATTCTATGCCTTGTGTGGATGATTACCTGTTGTATAGATCTTCTGGCCAGTTAGATAGATATGGACCTCCCTAGGAGTAGAGCGCAACTCCTAGTTTGGTTTGCTCACGTAAAGGGTGATGATGATCCCTTAAGACCAAGAGATAGGTGGTCCCGTCGCGGTTGAAGCCTATTCTCGAAGGTGCCATATACGTGCATCCATGTGTAAAGGGGTAGCTCCCGATGGGATGGTATGTGTGTGAATTCCGGTCTCACACTGGGGACTGAGAGTCTCAGATGCTGATGATGATGCATCTTGTGGTGGGCGTAGTACCGCAAATATACATTAGAGCTAGATGATGGCTATATATTGTTGTGAGGGTCGGGAGACCAGTGATTGTGATGCCTTTGATGATGTGTGTCATGGAAGTGAGTTGGGGGGAGGAGAAGCCTCCAAGAGCCCTGAGCTTACTGAGATGTGTATCTTACCCCTGTGGGGATTATGTTTTACAGGTGATTCATCTGGCAGAGATGATAGGTCTCAGGACGGGAGGCCCCAGTAGAGACAGTTCCTGTGCAGCCGCATGGCAGCACTGTGAGAGCATGAAGGCTCCTTTGTTTTTGTTTTGATGTTTTTTGTACCCTGTGAGGGAAGATGTGTGTGTAAGCACACATGTTTTGGATTCTGTTATGTATCTGAACTCTTTATATGAATTGTATGCCTTCGTGTGAGGAAGTGATCTATGAGATCAGGGCGATGTATGTCTATTCTTTTGCATAGACATTGTGAGTGTCTTGATGATATATCTGTATAGATATTGTTGATGTATCTGTCGTTGTTTTTTTTGTTGTTTTGGATCAATGAGGCTGGCTGGTGTCTATGATTAAGTGATGATGCGTACCATACATAATGAATCAAGAAATAAGGTTTTATTATCGCTTTCGCGGGTTTTAATTAAAGTTAATTACTGCGTTTATCTGATTAAGTAATTGTTAATACACCGAATGCATACGGGGTGTTACATGTGGGTTAGTGGGGCTGCGTCATGGTGCGAACTTTTAGGGCGTCATTTAAGCTCCAACCAATTATCGAAGAATCGCGCCTCCACTTAAATGGAGTGCACATTTGATTTTTGATCACCACCACTTTGAATTTCTTCTTTCTTTCTTTCTTTCTCTCTCTCTCTCTCTCTCTCCTAAAACTTCCTTGCCTTTTCCTCACAACTTGTGATTTTTTCCTTCTTCTCCGATTATCTTCCTCGCTTTAAGGTACTCTTTCTTTCCACCATGTATTTCATCTCTGACTCCGCCATAGGTATGGGCGGAAGTGATTTTGGGGGTTCGATTCAGAAATCCCTGGTGGAACGGAAGGTCATTCCAATCATCGGCTACTCAGGGGAGGAGACATGCCATGGAGCTTCTGATAGCGAGTGTTCTTCTTCTTAGAGGACGATGGATTCGCACCGTGTTGGCGGAGGTACTTCTCGCCTCTGTACGAGGGCACGACCTTCTACTACTTCTCTGGACGAGGAACTCGTTTTGGTCACCACGATCCTTTCCCCTTCTGCATCTGGGGGAGCGAGAAGGAGTGGTGGAGGGGATGTTAGGGTTTTCCCGTAACAAGTGTAGCAACATTGTTGGGTCGCTTTTGTCCTCTCCTGTCGTTGTTGGCTATGAATGGGTAAGGGACGATGTGTTGAAGTATCAATCCTTCATTACTTCTGCGGCGAGCATTGCTGCTCTAGAGCATCAACTAAAGTTGACCAATCCAAAGGAATTCTGTAAGATGGCCATTCAGGCTTGTGGGAGTGATGATTTTCCCTTTCTAAGGGCGGTGTCAGGGTTTCCGCCCTTCTTTTTCATGTACTGCTATCTCCTCAAGGTCTTGGGTCTGATTCTCCCCTTGAACTCTTTTTAATGTGCTCTGCTTGAGCATTTAAATGTAGTCCCCTCTCAGCTCCATCCCAATAGTTGGGCAATGGTGAAGGCCTTCGAGGTCCTGTGCCCCTTTTTCAACATACAGCCTAGTGTGGTCGTGTTTTTGTATTTATTTTCAAATGAAATTGACAGGGAAAATAGGTTGGGTGTTCCTGAACAACATGTCCAAGAAATTGTTCGAGTTTGACTCAAACGTGTTTTGCCGCATCAAGGATCGCTTTTTCAAGGTCCTGGCAACTGATGTCGTTATTGATGGGTTGCCACTGATGTTTAACCAGGAAGGGGAACCTCGCTTCCCGTTCTTCTGGTAGTCAGACCCTACTAGGTTCAGGTCTTTTGATAAGGATCTACTGACCCTAGTGGAGAGAGTTGACAAGACCATTTTGGAGCAGCTGTCGGCCTCGTTGGATGCTCGGGCCATCCTGTCTCTTCTTTCGATAGACGATCAGGATCTACTGACCCTAGTGGAGAGAGTTGACAAGACCATTTTGGAGCAGCTGTCGGCCTCGTTGGATACTCGGGCCATCCTGTCTCTTCTTTCGATAGACGATCATCTCGCTATCTTGGACGGTTAATTATTTTGCCTTGTCTTCCTTTATCTCTAACGTTGGCCTGAATTAACACCTGTTGTGCTTTGCTTATTTTGTAGGTATAATGGGTGATTTCGCATTGAGGTCCCTGGTGAAGCAGGTAAGACCTGTTGGTGGAACTGTACCACCTCCTACTGTCAACCCTTCTATTGGAGAAAGGGGTCAACCTACTGATAGGGTTGGCCCTACTAATGCTGAAATTGTTGAGGTTTCCCCCAACGTACCTTCCTCTGTTTTGGCTAAGAGGAAGCGAGATGACTGCGCGGGAGTGTCAGGCTGCAAGAAGTCAAGGGCTCCTTTCAGCCTTCATGTTAGGAGGCAGGCTGTCGGGTTACTTTTCGATTCGGGGTGTCCTCCCACTGTTGATTTGCAAGGTCTACCCTCAGCTCTGTCAACTGTCAAGGCTACTGCTTCTGCTCTTGCTACTATTGCTACCCCCGCTCCTCCAACAACTCCTTTTGTGCCTGTTCAGGAGGTATCTGCTTCTTCTGCTGCTATTACTGCACCGATTTCTTCGGCCAGTCCTGTCGTGACTCCTTCGTCCATCATGGCTACGCCTTTGCTGAGCGTTAGTGTGAAGACTACTAGTGCTTCAGAAATGCCGCCTCTGTCCTCTTCAGCTCCACCGGTTCCCCCCTCAATTGTGTTGATGTCAATGTCGCCTTCCTCCTCTTCTCACCCAAGTGTCTCCTTAGATCACATCTACACTTTTCGTGATACTGATTCACTATGGGGTATGAGTTATAAGCCGGAGTAGAAAACCCCATTTGGATATGTTTGTTCTTTTGATAAAAAGTCTTATTCGGTCAGTTGGGATTTAGAAGGCAATTGATTCTACGAAGGTCTTCTTCTAAAGAAGTTTGGCTATTCCAGAGGAAAACAACAAAGGCACAAGGAGGCGCTAAGTCAGGTGGCGTCCTTAAAGGTTGAGGTGGCCAAATGGAGGGCCACTGCTTGGATTGTTTGGAGAGTAGAGCGCCCCAAGGTGGCCAATGCCATTGTCTCCTTTGCTGAGATGGTTAGGTCCAATCACCAATTGTCGTCCAAGGTTGGTGATGTTTTTGCCAAGTTGTTGAGCATAAGGCTAGATGGTGACGAGCTGGTTGGATGCTGCAAGGACTTTCTGAAGGAGAAAAATGAATTGGGTGGTAAGGTGGATATAGCTGTTGCTGAGAAGGACGAGCTTGCCAAAGTGGTTGCTATCCTCGAGGCCCGGTTGAAGGAGTTGGAGTCCAGGATGGAGGAGTCCGAGCTTAGGGCGTCAAAGGAGAGGGAGTTCAGCAAGGAGCTTGAAAAGGAGTTGCTGGTGTATAAGAAAGAGGTTGTGGAGCAGCATGAAAAGAGCTTTTATAAGGCTGTCAGGGAGGCCGGGTTCTTCGCCAAGGATCTGGACTAAAGTCTTTTTGACTCATTCAAGGACTTGAAGGATGGTGAATTGCTTAACGAAGAGGAAATATCTGATGCGGCGAAGGATGCTGGTGAAGAGTAGGGTGATGGGGTCAATGCTTAGGTTGTCTTCTCTTTATATTTTTTCTTTGTTAGTTTTTGTCCATAAAGGCTTTGTAATGTTGACAATGATTCTTCTTCTTTAGTACATACGCTTTCATTTGTTGACAAATTTTTCTTTGTTGCTTTGTTTGTATGTCTTATATGTTGTTGTCTTTTGTCTATACAATGCTACGTGGTAGTAAGGATAGACCACCTTGATGAGAGTGAGATTTTGGCAGCGTAGGAAGCAAGACCTTGACGACTTTGTATGAAATAAAGAGTTAAATGACGCTTGCTTTGCAGAGCTTCTCCCTTGATGCTTATGAGGAGTTAGTTTGATTTCACATGGTTGAAAGTCTTGCTAAACAGTCTGGTGGTATCTCCTTTTGCCCTGTGGAACCTGGACCCTTTAACTATGTTTGTCGTAGTTCCAAAGAAGTGGAGTTACCAAGGGTACGTGTAACTTGGGTTTTTGTAAGAGTGCTTACCAAGGGTGGACCTTGGTTTCTTGTATTCCTGCAAAGATAAAATTTAGGAATAGAAAAGCGTATCAAGGGTAGACCTTGCATACTAAGTTTCTGCGAAGTTGAAACTTGGCAACGGGGAAGTTCACCAAAGGCAGATCTTGGGTTTAACGAGCTTTGGACCAGGGACGCATTCGTCCTGGGTTTTGGCGAGGCTCACCAAGGGCTAACTTTGGGTTTGTCGAACCTTTGAAAATGAGAGACTCACCAAGGATGGACATTGGGTTTGACAAACTTTTGGAGAATCGACAAAACTCAGGACAGACGCGCCCCTGGTCCAAAGCTCGTTGGATAGTACATATATTAAAATGTTTTACATCATCATTCAATCACAACTCACCATATATGATAAAATTATTAAGTTTCATAATAATTACTTTAAAAGTCATATTAATGATGATTTTTAGTTGGATGACGGTGTAAAATTATTTTAACCATTAAACCAGTGTTATTAAAATCAGTTCGGACCGGCTGGTCGGACCAGTTGTACCGGGAACCGTTGGTAGCTCCGGGCCGGGTTTGGTGTGGAACTTGCCATGCAAGTGGCCCTGTTAGGCCCGGCAAGAACCGGTCGGTTTTTGAAGAACCGACAACCCGGACGGATTTTAAAAACCTGGACTAGGTTATGCACGTCGTCGACACCACTCGACCACTGCCGTGAGCGACCTTGTCGCCGATAATGTGAATGAAGATGTTGACAACCTGGAAGGAGGTAACAGACCAGTAGGAAGAGAGAAGAGGAAGAGGGTAGCAGACCAGCAGGAAGAGAAAAGAGGAAGAGGGTAGTAGACCAACAAGTAGATAAAGAAGAGAGAAAATAAGTATATGCACAGCGAGGGGCGAGGCGCAGTGCGACAAGGGGAGTGACGCAGGAGCAACACGTAAAGAGAAGGGAGAAAATGAGAAAAAGAGGCGTTGGACATAAGAGAATATATAGTAGGGGATTAGGTTTTCATTTTGGGCCTCCAGATCCACATATGCTTCTTGTACTCCTGTTATTACTTTTTGTACTTCTTTTGCTCATTTTTTTATATTAAAAATTGGGCTTGTATTTTAATTTAAGTAGTTGCTATTTACTCTTTTATTATTAATACATTTTACTTGCATTATCAACTTTAATACTTTAATTATTATTTTGAATTTTTGAGTATATTTTTTGTAATCCAACAATATTAGTTATATACTTATATATAATATAATTTTAAATTTTTTAATATAAACCCTGTCAAATTGGACTAATTATTGATTCATCGATTGGAGAACTGACCCACTACCTCGACCGGGTTAATAATCTGACTGATTTTCATTACACTGCATTAAACTCTAAAAAATATATTCATATGTTGTACTCATGATTTAAGTTTCATTTATTTTAATGTAAAGACGATTAAAAGCGGTCGCAAAAATAACACTTATTAACTTGGATATAACACAATGGGGGGTTTTAACCACCACAATATATTTAAAAATTATTTTTCATATATCAAAAAATAGAAAAGCATAAAGAGAACTAGCTCCTAAGTTGAATTACTCGCATTACAGCAGCAAACATAAGGGGAGTAAGAACATATGGGCAATGCATCCATGAAAGCAAACTATCATCATGATTGGTCCCATATTTAGCAATAATTAAGCCAATCTACATAGAAATTAGTTTCCCTTAGAGTGTGCTGCAAACAGACATTCCAGTCCAAGGCTAACAGGTCTTGAATCTACAGAGAAATTAATCTTCACTGCTAAATAGTTCGTGTTCAGATCAGCTTCTATGGAAATATACAAGAAATGATGCTAATTAATCAGCCCCGGCCCGCACAGCATACCACTGCCTCATGACAACTATTCAAGGTGAACATCTTACATCTTAAGGTGGATGGTGATTGGATGCAAATTTGGAAACTGCACGTCCGTTCTAAGATAAAGTATATTAGAGTATGTGACAGTAGTGGTGGAGTTAAAAAAAGATATAGGATTGCAACCTAGCTCTGTGAATCATAATAGAGTTTGATAAACTCTGATTTCTCATTTAACAAGAAAAAGAAAGACAAGTTAAAAAAGGATAGTGTCATCTCTATATATAGAGACTAACTCTTAACTGACTCAATCCGTGTCTAACTAACTATAATTAGAACTATAACTAGCTGACAGCTCACTAACAGTTTAACTGTAACTAACTAATAGCTTACAAACAACAGATACATAATACACAAAGCAAAAATATTAGAAAATTTAAAGTAAGTATACTCTAATAAAGTATTTTTTATGCAGGAATAAAAAAAACGAGGAATTGACTGAACTGCCGCCACACATGTCTATAATGTCTGAAAATTATCGTTTCTGACAGAATCCTTGTCAGCCTCTCAATCAATCTGATCAAGTTTGGACTCCGCCAAATGCAGGAATATTGCTGAAGTTGAACATGGATGCAGTAGTGTTTAATAATCAATAGGGCTTTGGAGTTGGCCTTTGCATCCATGATGAACATGGGAATCTCATCAAAGAAAAGCTCATTGGAAGCAAGGTGTTTCTAATCCAACAGAAACTGAGGCATGGGGTTTACTACAAGGCTTACTTTGGATCCAGCAACTTGGATATATATCAGAATAGGGTGATTGATATAGAGACTGTAAGCCAATAATGGATGAATTATCTAGTTGTCATAGCCAAAATACTGATCTGCAAATTATCCTGAATAAGTGTAGAACCATTTTATGAACAATTCGAAACTCATTGGTGAGTTTTATAAGGATACAAGTCAATAATATTGCTAGAAAGTTAGCTAAAGTAAAGCGTCACTGTCTTTTGCTAGCTAGCATCCATGTCGATGATAGTTCATTATATGCTATTTTGAATGAAATGAGATAGTTCATTTTCTGTCAAAAAATAAATTAAACTGGTAATAAAATAAAAGATTAAATGTGTAATTTAGTCTAAAAACTACTAATAAATAATTTTTAATTATTAGTGGACTTTAAAGCTTTCGTAGTCTTTGCCTTGAACTAACCATGCTCTTATGCTTATTTTTTACTAAATTAGTCTTTTTATATGTTTATAATTAACAATTTAACATTAATAACATTTACAAAATCGTTGGTCGATCTATACAATAATATAAGTTGTATAACTAAAATGTTGACGAATCCGTTCAATGTCTAATTAATTGGCATGGGTTCCATCCTTGCAGGGACTTGGATAAACAGGTTGAATGTTATTGGAGGGAAAATTTAGAGTGACTTAGGGCATTGAAGGAGGAAACACAACTTTAGTTTCAAATTTGTGGCTAGGGTATTGAAGGGAAAAATGCAACATAGCAAGGTCCAGCCAGATCTTGCAAGTATATATTGATTTGGAAGATCCTGCTGCTTTTCTAAATTATTGTAACGGGAATAGTGGGTTTTAATTTTTTAAGTAGTGGTATGCATATAGGAGGACATCATTTTATATAAACATTTTTTTTAAGAAACATAAGATTTATTTATTAAAAATACAAAAAACCAACTAATTTTAAGTAAAATGTAGTTTAAACGAACATATCAAAAATTATAAAATTACTTATTTTATTTTTAAAAAAATAAGGTTAAATAAACTAGTTCCTTCTTTGTTTGTTATTATTTTCTTAACATTGAGATTTCATCCATTTTCAACAAAGCTCTTAAGATATGCACTTGTAGCTTGGTAATAATTTCTTGACTCTAGGCCATGAAGTCTTGTTTTTTTTTTTTTTTTTTTTTTATAATATCCTCAAGGGTGGTATGTGCAGGAATTGAAATAGCTACAATTTTAACATGTTCAAGGATGCAAGATCATACATCTGCCACGACATTTTCAACATATTTTTTGTAAATAATTTCATAATCATACTCAATAATTCAGTTACCCCATTTATGTTGCTCCAGGGAAGAAATTCTCTGCTCCAAAAAATATTTCAAATTCTTGTGCTTAGTGCAAATTTAAAAGTATTGTCCCATCAAATATGGCTATATACCATTTAGTAATTGCATGAAAAGGACTAATATAACTTCTCCTGATCATAGACAGACATGCTTATGTGAGTTTCAGAAACATTTGCAATGATCAACATCTTGTTGAAATTTCTGGTAAACAAAACTGGTGTAGTTAACATAGCATGTTTAACTGCAGAGAGAGCTGTATCAGCTCCATTGAAAGATGCTATCGAGTATCAATAAGGATGTTAATTAAGGGTGCACTAAATTTTCCACATCTCAAACAAAATTTCGATAATAACCAGCTAACCCTAAGAATCCTCGCAATGTCTTTACTATTTTGGGAATGAGCCATTTTGTCATGGCTCTAATTTTTAAGGGATCAACATCAGCTTCCATGGAAAGTATATGGGCCTAGATATTCCACCATTGGTATAGCAAAGCTGTACTTAGATAATGCTCATGTAAAAGGGTGTGAATAATTTGTAAATGGGGTCGCATGATCTTCAAATAATGAGTTGTATGTAGATAAGATCACATAAGAATATCATAAAAAAAAATATAATTACAAACTCATGTAGACAAGGGCAAAAAGATGTCATTCATAATATCCTCATGTGTCCCAAAAGCTATTATTTTATATATTACCTTATGTACCCTTACTTAATGACAATTGTATATTAGCCTCACACTGCTTTTACAAATTACAAGTATCAACCCTTGGATAGATTGAAATATATATATATATATATATATATATATATATATATATATATATATATTCCCTCCTTTTTTTATCTTAATATTTAAACATTGAATTTAAATGATTTTACATAAGACTTGCACTAAGAAGTGTGAAAATCCTTAACTAGAGAGATTGATTGAAAGTCACTGTGCAAAATATGCAGTCATGGCGTCAACATTTTTTTTAATATTATTTCATTTCAGCAGGTAGATCTATACAAGATGGAATTGTATCAAATATATAGAAACTAGGTAGAGCAATAGCCACCCTTTCTAATCAGCAACCATGTTTAACTCAACTTTGAAGTTTGGCTTAAAAACTAAGAGGCACCTACAATGCTTGATGGAGATATAAGATTAATTAGGTGGTTAAAGAAGAAAAAGAGAGAAATGTGATGAGTTTGATCCTTTTTGCTGACAAAAAACTAAAAAATTAATAATTAACTTTTTTCTATAAAAAAACTTACAAAACTTGATGATGGCACCAAATTCAGAAACATCATGTTTCAGGTAAAGCAAGCAGTCTAACTCAAAAATCACATGATCCATCTCATCTGTCTTGCCCATTGAATAGCTCTGAATAAAGCCACATAGCCTCTCTTTTATGGAATTGTAACTGAGGCAGCATAATTCAGTTTTGCACCTACCACAAACTGGCCTTGATCATTCCTAAAGCAAATTCCACTGTGTCAACTTATAGTTATTCTGTTGCAGTCCACTTTTTATCATGCAATCGGATTAAGTATAGCAAAAATTGATTTTTTTGGTTAATTTTTCCTTGTAATGGACTCATGAGGGGCAAGTGGCCAAAAAGATACTTAATATAATTTTTCTAATGAAAATATTATTGATCTGCAACCTGTCATGTGGCAATAATTATAATTACAGGTGAAGGGCACATCAAATACAAAACTCTTAACTTTTTTTTTTTTTTTGATAAATGTTAATTGTTAGTTTTTAGTTAGTAGGAGAGAGGAAACCTACAACATTTTCCTACTTTCCTTCTTTCTTAATCACCCAACTAACCTTACATCTCTTAATTAAGATGTGTATGCATTTGGGATATATATGTGAATATATGGTTCTAGTAATCTCATCCTCTTTTGAGACAACCAAATTATGTGATATGATCTGATCCATGTCATTTGAAATAAAGGGGAGCTCCATTATATGGCTAAGTCATCAATACAATTCTTTCCTCTTTCATAACTGTTTCGTACTTGCGTAAGATTTTTTTGCTAAACTTTTTGGGAGACTGTACTTGCAAAAAGATTAGGAATTCTAACAATATGGATAAAAAAAAAATAAAAATCAAATGTTAGGAAGCAAAAATAAAGAAAAAAATTATCAGATATCAAAAACGAAATTCGATCACTAACATATTTAAGCCTATTAATAACATTGCTTAGTTTATCTCAACCACTTATTATACACTCTTCACACAACAAGAAGATTTGAAGATGAGTTATTCATCAGCAACAAGAAAGCCGCATGTTGTTTTGACGCCATTACCATTTCAAGGCCACATCACCCCATTGCTCCAACTAGCTAAGCTGCTTCACCTCAGAGGCTTCCATGTAACCTTTGTCAACACTGAACACAATCACAAACGCATGCTCGAATCAAGGGGTCCCAGATGGCCTCCAAGAATTTTGCTTTGAGACCACACAGATGGACATGTTGATGCTGATGTTGCTCAACTTTGGGAATCAACAAGAGAACACTTACTCCTCCCTTTTTGTGACCTTCTTGCTAGACTTGGTGATTCTGCCACTAAGGGTCTTGTTCCCCCAGTTACCTGCTTGGTTTCTGATTGTAACATGACTTTTACCATACAAGCTGCTGAAAAACTTGCACTACCTATTGTTCTATTTCGACCAGCCAGTGCATGTTCCTTATTGTCTTTTTGGCACTCTCGTGCTCTTTTGGATAAGGCCTCATACCACTCAAAGGTATTAGTTTAAGCCATTTCTTTAGTAAAGCACAGTATATGCATATACTTCTAACTTGATTAGTGTAAACTTAATTGTATTTGTTAATAATGATAGAAGTTAATTTGTATAAAATTGTGTAAAACTATTTATGTTTGTTGTTATTACTAAAACGATTAGCTGATTATTTGGGTAAACTTATCCAGAGAAGTACATGTAGGAGAGAAAATAAAAAGAAAAAATGAAAATAACTTCATAAGTTAAAACTAACTTATATATGCATAAGTTAATTTGTAGAATTTCTGTCATATATCTTCTCTAAAAGATGAGAGAATTTCTATAAATTGGTCTGTGTATATGTTAATTTAAGTTTACGAAGAAGTTTATTTTATTTTTTCTTCTCCTAAAGTGATTCTAGATAAACTTATTTAAACAGTTCCTAAAGTCATAGCTAGTATAAAACTATATTGTTCTTACAATAACAATTAATAATTATCAAAAAATAATTTTTTTAAATTTTACTTAAAATTAGTAAATAGTTTTTGGAAATTATTATTTATCTAGAAGTTAGATATTTAAACCATTATAAAGAAAAGAATAGAAAAAAAAAAAAAAGTTCCAACCCCTAGATTGTGGGATCCGTCCGAGTACATGTACATGAGTAATTCTGGTGTGAATAATACTATCCATTAGGTGTGACCAATTAAAGACTTGATATACATTGAAATAGTAATTGGAAGTAACAAAGTCCTCGCAAAACGGCAAAAGTTATTTTAATGTTATCTCAAGTTGTAATGAATGAATATAAGCAATGAAGAAATATTTTGTTAATTTGTATATTGTATATATGTTTTCATATTTGTACCTTAGAGCTATTGGTTTTTGTAATTATGATTGCAGATGAGAGTTATTTGACAAATGGGTATTTGGATACAAAACTGGACTGTATTCCAGGTATGAAAAACTTTAGACTGAAGGACCTACCTGGCTTTATAAGGACAACAGATCCAAATAACTTTGTAGTAGAATTACTCCTTGAAATGGCATATAGTTTGCACAGAGCTTCTGCTATTTTCATAATACTTTTGATGAACTTGAGAGTGATGTATTGAATGCTCTCTCCTCTATGCCCCCTTCTCATTACACCATTGGTCCTTTTCCTTCATTTTTAAATCAAAGTCCACAAAAGAACCAGTTGGCATCTTTAGGTTCCAACCTTTGAAAGGAAGATGCTGAGTGTCTTGAGTGGCTTGAATCCAAGGAACCTAAATCTGCTGTCTATGTGAATTTTAGTAGCTTCACGGTAATGTCTCCGGAGCAACTTTTAAAGTTTGCATGGGGTTTGGCCACAGCAAGAGACCCTTTTTAGTGGATTTAGGCCTGACCTTGTTATCGGTGGCGCCACGATTCTGTCATTTGAGTTTGTCAATGAAACTTCAGGCCACCACGATTCTGTCATCTGAGTTTGTCAATGAATCTTCAAATAGAGGCCTAATAGCAAGCTGGTGTCCACAAGAGTAAGTGCTGAACCACCCTTCAATTGGTAGATTCTTGACTCATTGTGGATGGAACTCAACAATTGAATGCATTTGTGCAGGTGCGCCAATGTTGCGTTGGCCTTTTTTGGTGAGCAGCCAACAAATTGTAGATATATATGCAATGAATGGGACATTGGGGTTGAAATTGATACCAATATGAAGAGAGAGGAAGTGGAAAAGCTGGTCAATGAATTGATGGTGGAAGAGAAAGGAAAGAAAATGAGGCAAAAGGTTATGGAGGACACTAGTCCCGATGGTCGTTCATGCATGAAATTGGACAAAGTGATTAGTGAGGTGCTTCTTAAACAAAAATAGTTTAAAAGTGCGATTTCCCCCCGTAGTGCAGTACTGTGATAATTCATTGATCTTCTTCTCTTGAATTTGTAGATTTTTTGTGAAGCAAAAATGATGCATCAGTGAGAAGTGGTTGTTATATTTAAAACACATGTAGCTATTGTAACTATGCAAATCTGCATAGTCTTATCTGATTTGTCTACTTTTATTCAGACTGGTGTTGAATCAGCATTCTTGATTTCCATTTGTGTTCTATTTGATTGTTGTGTTGTTAGAGATTATAAAGAATTAAAATAATGTTATGCTAGAATATGGCATTACACCTTAATGAATAAGAAGAAATTAGTGTTGGTGGGCCTCCTCAAGTGAGTCCAACCACTTTTATTATTAAAAAAAAAAGAAGGATAAAAGGCTGGTATCGTGAATGTTGGACTGTTGCTAGTTTTTGGTTTTCATCTTTCTTCTGCGCCGTCAACGAGAGAAAGAATAAGGAGGTATTTTACTCATTTTGCGGTATTGGTTGGATACTCATTTTTGTTCCGTTTTGGATGCAATTTCAGCTAGTTGTTCGTAATATTGTGGGCTTTCATCTAGTATACTCAGAACTATATTCTCTCATATTTTGGCAAAAGATATTTTTTACCCTGTTGTGGGTCTCTATTTGAATATTGTTGCATTGTTGATTTCCCACTATTTTAAGAGTGAGTAGACATTTATTTGTGAGGTTCTATTGTAGAAACTCTTTGTTGTACTCTTTGATATTTTACATAGTGGAGAATTTTTCTGGACTTGGTCCCATGATTTTTTCCTCACATTGAGGGTTTTCCACGTTAAAATTGTTGGTGTTCTTCTTGCTGTTATCTCTTTATTTTTCTGCACTCTTGGATTTTTGGATTGCCGTATATTACGCTTCTCACAGGTTCACTCAAGTGGGAAAGGTTTTATTTACCACTACATACTTGTGTAATTTTTTCCGCTGTGCATACGTGTCTTTCCCAACAATTAAGAAACAACTTATTCAGTTAGATGAGTAACTGATTTCACAGAAGATTTAAATCTCTTGAGATATTCTAAGCTGGAAATAGATGAAAGCAGGGAGCCTAGTAGTTGCAGCAGCATATGTGCAGATGCTTAACACTTCAAAGAACATATTCAATGCTTCAAACGGCTATCCCTGCTTGTTTTTTCAACTCAACATTTTGAAACTTTTTTTATTAAAATTCGATGTAGTGTGCCAAATGCAGTACACCAAATGTACACTCAGCTCAATCCATCAAACTTGTTCTTATCATAAAGGTGCTAGCACACCTTTTCCACTATTTGATACTACTATAATGGATAAATTTGTCTTAGATGTCACATATTTCCACAAATAATACAATAATACAAAAAATATGCCTTAGGTGTCATAAGTATATATGTGTGTATATTTGGGTTTTAGAATAAGGTTCAGTTTGTTGTGCTTGTAAATGTGGTAACTTTGAATTTCATTTTCATTTCAGTGAGTGAGGTTTAGTTACAATTACAACGGCCCATAATCCAATTTTAAACTCTGCCTCCTGCTTATTTATTTTTCTCTCTCTCTTTTCTGACCATTCCTTCCTATTATGACAGAGGTATACTGCATCTGTATAAGCAGCAAACTGGAAATGGTATGTTCATGTTTTCCATTTTTTCTTGAAATAATTTGCATCTAGTCAGGAAAATTTTCTTAAGTAGCACAAGGGCAGTGATGAATTGGACTGGGAAGCTCTGCTTTCTGGAAAATTGCTTCATTTGGTTATTGTTCCTGTACTTATATCCTCTATGGAAACACTGGCTGAAACAAACTTCAGTTTCTCTTTGAAATGTGACCTTTGTCTATTTTATCATTTTAGGACCACTTGGGCCCACAAATTGTGACCTTTGTCTCTATTCTGGCAAAAACAATGCATGAAACTTACATTGTTTGATAAATCAAAAAACTCTGTAGTCAAAATCTGTTATGTTTTTTCTTTCATTTTTAGAGCTGAAATTGAAGGATACTATTAGTATTTAATATAATTAATAAAACAAATTAAAGGAACATATTTTCATTTATACTAACCTTTCTAACCTTTCACGTATAAGATATATTCACTCCATGGATTTGGATTTGCCCTAAGTGCATGTTGATCTTGTTGTTAAGGAGTGAATTGAATATCTTAAATTATTGGAAAGCTAATCTCCAACAGTCTGTTAAGAATATCAAAGTTCATAGATGATTGATATAGAATTTTCCAATCTTAGTTTACTATGCTTTGTATGTTATTTAGTTATTTATACTTTGTATTAGTAATATACTGTCATGACAGACTTAAGTGTTAAGTACTAAATTTTAGTGAATTTGAGTGCCTCTAAATTGCTTACCTTGAGTGTGTAGTACTGAATCAATTGTTATAACGACTCATTCTTTGCTTTGTTGTATAGTGCTTTCACAACACTCTCTTTCCGTGTAATAAGCCTATCAATGGTCCATCAACACTGTTGAAATTTGACCCATGTAGGTATCTCTCTTGATTTCATTCAATTCTTCATCTTTGCTTGATAAACTTCACTGGTTTCATGGGTCAATGATGAAGTAACTGTCACTTCTATTTTGGGTGCTTTTAGATCACATTTTGATTCATGTTTGGTGTAAAAATTGAGTCTTTCTGGAATGCACATGCAGTAAATAATCTCTTGAGTGGGTTGAAAGATTGTGGCATTTTTTTATTTTATTATTTACTTTGCCCTTTAGAAATGCTATTTTGGTTTATATTATTATTATTATTATTATTACTATCAGCTTAGAACTATGAAGAAGAGTGTTGAATGAGGTTTATTGCATTATTATTATTATTATTATTATTATTATTATTATTATTGCTATTATTATTAAACCATAAAATTTATGAAGCCGTTTTGGTTTTAATAAAGTAAATGCTCCTAACTTTATCACTATTTGTATGTTTTGTTTTTTGTTTTTTATTTTATTTTTAAAAAAGGATACAAAGACGGTTTTTAGCTTTGTATGTATTATTTTTTTTTTATTTTTTTAAAAAGGATACGAAGACGATTTTAGGCAAAACCATCTTTGTATGTTTTTTTTTTGTTTTTTTTAAAAAGGATACAAAAACGGTTTTAGGCAAAACCGTCTTTGTATGTCCACATACAAAAATGGTTTTGCCTACATACAAAGACGGTTTTGCCACGGTTTTGCCTAAAACCGCCTTTGTATGTATTGTTTTTTTTTTTTAATTTTTGTAAAAAGGATACGAAGACGATTTTTAGACAAAACCGTCTTTGTAATACAAAAATGGTTTTGCCTACATACAAAGATGGTTTTGCCTAAAAACCGTTTCGTATGTGTTCAAAAAAAATTACGATTTTTTGAACTGTCGTTAAAAGTGTTGATTTTCAACGACACACGCAATAATGACGGTTCTATAGCCGTCGTCGTATGCGGTTTAGAACCGTCGTCGAATGCAGCGCCTGTAGTAGTGTGTATATATCAGTGTCTATAATTTATTAATATAATATTTTGTAAATATTTAAATACTTTGATTGTAATTCTGTTCAATTTAGGACTATATATAAACATAATTTCTTATAGAGTGATTGACTAAAGTCTAAAGTGGAACATTTTTTATCAACTAATTACAAAAGAGACTCTTTTGAAATTATTCATCATCATAGGGTTCTCTTTGTCAGGTCAGCAAGAAATTATTGTCATGTGACGAGTTTCACATGGGATGCACACTATTTTTTAAAATATAAAAGTCTGCCACATGAGACTTTGTCATTTCCATTAAAGAAAATTTGTAGTTAAACCATTTTATGAGAGATGTATGTATTTCAGTCAGTGTTTCCTCAACTGGTGTAGCATGCATAATACCTATGGTACCACATAAACAAACATTAAGTAAATTAAGGCACATTTTCAACAGGTTTAGCGCTAGGTGCACTTTGCATCAACCTGAAGCACGAGAATAATTTTAGAGTTCATTTCAATCAGCATCTACATCAATCAGACAATGAGGCACGCACCCAAAGAATTTGTGTATGAGGAAATCTTTTGAAAGCCATAGATTACTTTTAAAATGAATACAAGTGTAACTTTTAACCGCCTAAATAGATGACACCTTCTATTCAATTTGAACACTATAATATCACACAAACACATTTGCTCTGCTTTGCTTCGCTTGCTACATTCTTATCTGTTTGAAGAGAATCAACAAAAAGAAAAAAGAAAAATAATGTCAAAAAAGGATGAGATAAAACACCAAAACCAAATGAACTCAAAATTGTTTAGTCACACATGAGTGCAGAAGTTTTATATTTACGGCCCATTTGAATAAACAACTTTATTAGGGGCTTATTGAATATGCGTTCAACATAAAAGCACTTTTGTATAAGTCGTTTCACAATTAAAGAGGAAATTGGGTTAAACTGTTTTCATACACTAGCTGAAAACAACTTGTGAACATATAAGTTGTTTTTATAAGTTCTCTCAAATACTTACACAAGTACTTAGTTTTTACTTATCAGTGTACAAGCAAAGTGTTTGTCCAATGAAAACTGTTCAGTTATTAGACCACTACTCAAAATTTGAAAATAATATGTTTAGCTACAAGAAATGAAAAGAGCTCGAACTCAATGCAATCATACAAGAAAGGAACATTATATCTAGAAGCTGTATATACAAGTAAAACAGACTTTTGGCATGCTATAAAATTAACAGTATTTATTAATACTAAACCTTTCTCCACAGAAGGTGGTTGCACAACCACATGCATTGTTGTAACTCCACCAGGTAGATCACACAAGGGACTCTGACATTCTCCCACTGTTCTGTTGTTCTCCAATATTTTTCCGGCACTAATTAACTTCAAATCTTTTACAGTTCTTGGTCCATACTCCTTATCTTCAAAACATAAACACAAACTCATATATCTCATATATATATATATATATATATATCACTAAAAATAATGGCAAAGATCATGGAATATTGGAATGCATGACAGAACATTGTCCAGTTAAAATATCATCACATTTATTTGCAAATGCATGTGATTTTCTTTGTATCTTATATACCAGCAAGGCAGCAAGCTGCAGTGAATATGGCACTGGTAAGCTTAGTTGTTATTAATATGGGAACACATATGAAAAACCACATGGCATGAACCGTTAGCTACAAACATAATCTATAGAAATTACAAAGGAATTAAAATCACCTTAATTTTTTTTAAAATTCAGCTTGTGGTTTTGATAAAATACTATGACATAAAAAATGTCACTGTAAGGAGGAACAAGCAGACACAACATGAAATGGAATAAGAGAGGCCAAGAGGAGGAGTTTAAGTTTAAGAAACTAATTATGGAGAGACATGGAACAATTATATGACATTAGTTAAAGCCTTTCTATGAAATTTACAAACTCCTAAAGACTGTGCCTTTCTGAAGGAAAAATGGGAGATCACTAAACCATGGCACAACACAAAGACATGCTCAATATACATGTGGACAAGAATCTACAGGACAACATATCTCTGACATGTGTTTGAAGTCCCAAGATTCCATTAAACGGAAATTTCTTTTTCTCTTTGTTATAAATGATAACCAACATATAATTCTTCTTATGCTCCCAGTTCTCATTAAAAGCATAAAATAAATCCATAGTGCATGATCAGCATCCAAACTTCAAAAATAATAGCCATATACTTAAATAAATCATGACTTCTACTACATCAACATTTCCTTTCTATAAATCAATACATCCACATCAATAGTCTTGTCTGTGCCTTCATGTTTTTCACTTTGTCCAACTTCCAGTCTTTCTTACTATGCAGTACAGAGTTCATTAAAACAAGAAGGAACAAACCAACAACCAAAAAAAAAAAAAAAAAGACTGACAAACAGGAACAATATAATACTTTCTGACATTGACATCTTAGTATTAATTAATAGGAGGACCAAAAGAAATTCAAAAAACAAAGAAGACATACAACTAACCTTTTGGCCATTGAGCAAGAACACTTTCTTTCAGTGTTGCAATACTACTGGAAGCAGCATAACTTTTGGGGCCAATATCCGTACCATCACTCAACAGAAACTTGATCTCTAACTGATCTTGGTTCTCCGCCATACTCAGATTAAGAAACTCACGAAATTCAGAAATCAAATAGCTTCAACCTCAGACCGAGAGGACCAAGTAGTCCAGTGAATTACTTCAATTGAGTTTTTCATCCATGAACAAACGGAGTTAAATCAGAGTATCTCACTTGAGTAGTATTCTGCAAAATTTGATACAATTATACAAAAGAAAAAGTATTAGTCCTCACTCCTCTCAAGTGACACTCAATACCCCAATAGTATTCAATATCTCAAATGGTATATTTAGATAACCATGGAAACTATGAAGAGGCTTGAAATATATATAGATTAAAATCCAAGGCATAAGAATATGAATAGAGGATAAATTAGCTGGGTTTTGTCCAAATAAAAAAATAAATATAACAGAATAAAGTGATTGAAATCCAACAAACAAGTAGTGCTTAAAAGGAAACATCATAACCGAATTCAACAAACTGACAAAGGAATCTTTCTAAAACAGCTAAAGCCAAACAAAACCAAATCCATACCCAAGAGGGCACTTGTTAAATCACAGAACCATCTTGAATTCCCGACTGGGCCACCTGCAAAACCAGCAAGAATTCCAAAAATAAAATATAAAAAAAGGAACTTTTAAGGTTTTTCTCAATTGGGTCAATCACTGATCTGTGTGGCAAATGTGTCAATCAAAGAAATTAAATGAAAAAGATGATGATTGATGAAAGAAGAAGAAGAAGAAGAAGAAGAAGAAGAAGAAGAAGTGAGTGCTGTTTTCTTATGAAACGATTGAAATCACACCAAAGGATTGGAAGGAAGCATGAAACGGGGTTGGAAGAGAAGGGTGTTTAGGAGTTTTCAATTGTTGGAATCTCCTTGTTGTATTAATGTGGGGAACGTGATATTCTCATTCATCCAAAGAGGGTCAACTTTTTGGCTCAATTTCGGAGTCAGAAACTGTTCAGAAGCCTCAATCAAACAAAACAACATGTGTGTGTGTGTGTGTGTGTCACTTGCACATTCTTAACATCTGCGAACCTACCATGCTTTCCTACCGTGTCTTCTGTAACCAGGTCAATGCCAACAATATTACGCTAAATCATAACTAGCATGAATTCGTTATGTCGGTACAAGGTAAAATAAAACATTCTACTAAATAATCAAATTTGTCCCACAAGATGTGATGCAAAATTAGTCAAAAGATAAAAAAAAAAAAAAAAAATTATAAATTTAATCTCAGATTACATTAGAAGTAGACAAATTTTCATCTCTCATTAATTAATTTGTTACTTTCATAAAAGAATTTGGTTATTTACCGAATCATTTTTTAAAACAAGTTTAGAATTTTTCACTAGGCGCGAGTTTTTACATTTACCTTTCCTTGTAACTTTTTTATAAAATGCAAAATTTGCAAATCCAAACTCATTTAATAATGAATCACGTAAATGATGATATCTTAATGATTATGCATCATGCATGTGGAATTTTAGATGATTAAAAATTCATATTTGTGTAATTTCACAGTCAATATTTACTTATATTTTAAAAATATATAATATGATGAGAATAAGGTTGATTGATAAAATATCAAATAATTTCTACATATATGAAGTTTTTTTAAAATTAATGTAGTTAATGTAAACTCTCAAACTAACAGTTGGATTAATGAAATTCAATATTTATAATATTAAAAAATTATTAAGCGGGGTAAGATAAAAATGGCTTACTTGTACAATAATTTGATTTCTCATTTCTTTTTCTATATATGTAGACATATTTATTATTTATTATTTAGTGGGAGAGTCTTTTTCTACCTGGGAGTAAAAAAGAACAAATATCAACCACTAGATCATATAATAAATGATTAAATTTAAAATTCATAAGTCA
>PYAF01004537.1:3223366-3267650 GCA_007407185.1 Glycine tomentella | reverse complement strand
ACAATAATTTGATTTCTCATCTCTTTTTCTATATATGAAGACATATTTATTATTTATTATTTAGTGGGAGAGTCTTTTTCTACCTAGGAGTAAAAAGGAACAAATACAAACCATTAGATCTTATAATAAATGATTAAAATTAAAATTCATAAGTGATGTTAATTTCTTAAAAATTCACATGACTTTTTTATTTAAAAAATTTGGATAATATAACCATATATAAATATCACATAATCATTTAAAATAACCGTGTTACTTTTAAAAAATTTACATGACTTGTATAGTACACGATATTTTCTGTTAGTTCCTTATTAAGAACTATAAGTATATTTTTTTAAAAAAAATTGAAGACTACAAACAATTCAATTGTCATTGAGATTAAAAAAAAATCTATTTTTAAGTATCAAAAACATGTTTGAATCCATAAAATAAACATACTAGTTAGCTCAGCTGCCCCATTATTATCTTGTAGTATTGCCTATATGAAAGAGAAAAGCTGATCAAAGTCCTCGTGGTAAACTCTAAACCCGTGAATTAATTGGTATGAGATTATTTTAATTTAATTAATAATTTTGATTTGAGTCTTGAACATATAAATATATTAAATATCTATGAGAGAATTTTATCATTAATGATCATATTCGAATTAAATATAATTACCTCCAATAAATAATACACATGCTCTAAAAAATAAAAATAAAAATTCCTCGTGACCATTAAAATGGGAACAAAGAGACGCATCAACAGCCTTAGCATATAATTGTCTTTTGTGATAGAGGTGTTGTTCAAACTTCTATAATTGATGTGCTAACAAACCCCATCGAAGAAATAATCTCTATCTAATGATGGCTGATTTATAAATTCTGAACAACCGTATATGTAGTAGGACCACAACTTAGAAAGATAGTTGCATATAATTGCTAATATTTTAGCATTCTTTTCAGTTTTACAAGCTTAACTATTCTTCTCAAATGGGTGTTTGAAGTTTATTTATAATATTTAGAAGATTAGGGCTCTTCCATATAGCTAAACAACTAATTGAAACTAGTTAATTTTTTACTCATGCAACCAAATCACTTGTCAACTAACATGAGTAAAGAAAATGTTGAAATGGTTAACGTTACATGACATGGGTAGGTCCATACTTTGATTTTAAACGTCTTAAAAAAAGGAAAGATAAGATCCTCCACGCACTTTGAAGAGGTCGTTATTCATTAAGGTCGAATAGTTGAAAATGGAATTCACGTCATCACCAACTTGGCAAAATCCCTCTTTAAGATTCTTCTTCTTTTTTTTTTTTTTGGTATTTTATATATTCCTTTTTATTTGGTTAATACTAAATGTACGTTAAAGTTAACAATGATCTTGATCATGTAGAATCTCATTACCATTGTTACTTTAGGACTTATGTAAACAAGGGGAATAAATTAGCCCGGATCATCGCTACAAAATCTATGCATATGAATCGTGTTGTCAATTTACTGTTGATAAAAAAAATACAGAAAAGTTTTAAATTATAGTCTAATTGATAGAAATCATAGAATTTAGACTTAAATATATTATCGTACATGTAATATATCTGTTTTTCAATTTATTATCTAAAAAATATTTTTTATTTTATTATCTGAGATTTTTAAATTTTTACTTTTAATACATGTCATTAATCCCGGTCGGTCCATTAAGAGATGACATAACAAGTTAACAGAATCTCATATTATCGGATAAGATAACGAAATATTATGTCATCATTTAATGAACTTAAACTAAGGAGAGATACTAAAAGTATAAATTTGAAGATGTAAGATAGTAAAATAAAAATATAAAAAGTTTCGGCAGTAAATAAAAAAAAAATAACATATTACATGTATAAAAAATATATTTAAAACTAGTTTTTTTTTAAAAAAAAAAAGTAAGAGAAAACAGAGAAGTGATCAAATAAAGATAAAAGAAATAAAACATAAGACAGAGCAAGAAAGAAGCTAAAAGATTCTGATATTATATAAAACGGTAAACTGAATAGACAATGGTCCAATGATTAGAAAATAAGTGATTAAAATCCTCAAGAAAAGTTCAGATAAAAAAATGAGAATATAAAATATTACAACTAAATATACATTAAGTCTATTCAGTACCAATGAGTTGGTACATGAGAATAATTCCGTAAGCACTAAAATCACGACAAGCATCAAAGAAAGTCAGAAAACTCGAATATAAATAACTTAAGCATTGTAAATGTAAAAAATTCTTTCTTTCATAATTAAATATTCCACTTTTATTCCCTTAACATTGGTCCTAATAATACCGAAAGAAATAAAGGTTTCTATTACCATAAAATTTGTATTTATTTGAGTTTAATTGATGTACGTTGTTAATATAAAAAAATTTACAATATAAAAAAATCATTTTTCGTATAACTTTTAAGGTAACAACTATAAGAAGTTAATAAACTTAACATGACAATTTGTGATTTGATATGATATAATAAAAAATCTTTATATTCTCTGTGCACATAGTATCAACTTTATGAATGCATGAGGTGCAAAGATAAAGAACATGATCACATTAAGGAATTACAAGAATGGAGAAGTGGGGGAAAAAAAAAGAATTATCTGCACATTTCCAATGTCTGGTAATCGTACACAACGAATAACAATATAGATATAGATATATCCTACAGACAGTTCCTCAATTCAATGGACCTGTAACAAAGCAATCTCATATGAACTAGTGTTCCTACAATTCACCATCTTGATATCAAATCCAATAGGGTGAATGGAAAAATTGATGCTAACAAAAATTAACAATCTAAAAAATGATGGGGGAAAACACTGCACTAGTGGGGGAACCTCACAAATTAAACTGTCCTAGTAGCACTAGTGTTCTTAACAACGAACTAGTTTGATGACACAGGTGCATGACCATGACCCTTTTTTATCTACAGCATTCAGTTTATTCTCCAACATTCACTAAGGAATTTTTGATATAGTAGCCCCACATAAGACCAATAATAGTATATCCTTTCACCAACCAAAAATATAGGACGTGTTTGTATGTCACAAGACTGTTTGATTCTCAAGGCCATGCCAGGATGGCAACTGTGTGTGCAAAAATGCTACGGGGTGGCAGCAAATTTTCCACCCACTATGTACTGATCACTTTGCCCTCTCAACCAATTTTATATTGCCTTCTCAAATTCATCTTCTCAAGCCACAAAAATTTAGATGAAACATGTATTTACTCGTCCCTTTCGTAGTATTCATGCACTTTTTCTTTCTAACCATAGTGCATCTCATGGCAGACTATGAATCCAAGATGTGACAGTTCCTAACAAAATCATTTGTATAATTGACATACTTGTTCCAAAATGGCCTAAGATGATCAAAGCCAATTTGCAACCACGGTTTTGACTGGCCGTTGAAATGAATAACAGCAGCCTTCCTCACACTCTCGATGTCGGTTTTGTTCTGATAACCCAAGCCAAGCATGTGCCAAGAGGGGTCAATCGGGTGAACATGACCTTTGAATGCAATCAAAGCAGGGGGTAGGGTTCCAAGCTTCCACATCGTCAGGTTTGACCTTAGATTCTGTCACACATAATAGAACATAAGAAACTAATCACATATGTTCTCATACTACCACCTAATGCACACACACACACATTTATATACATGCACACACACACACACACACACACACACATATGTAGAGAGAGAAAACCACCAATTTTAACCTTCAAGTATTACCCTTTCTCCTAAGTAGTCCCCAAAGTAATAAACTACTATTTAGGTAGTCTTGGAAGTATTAGAAAGTGTCAAGTAGTCCCTCTAATATTTAAAAAACCTGTCAAACTGGTCCCTAAACTTTACTGAAATCCACCAACTTAAGGATTAAAGTGATGTATATTCAATATTTCGGGTATTAATTTGATTACTTTAGGAATTAATTGGGAGAGAGGGTAATAAATTGAGGACGAAAGTGATGGTTTATTCAACACACACACACACACACACACACACACACACACACATATATATATATGCACATATGTATGCACGTGCGTAGATATTTGAATCAGTACCACAGCATTAATTTAAAATTCAGAATTTGCTAGAACTTTAAATTAATGGATTGTATTATATTGAGAATATATGACTTTACCTCTTTCAGCCAGGTATGATATGTCTCTCTTATGTTTGTTGTTCTCCACGTACGCAGATCAAATAAATTCATCCCATAAGCCCAAGCACACTCATCAGGATCCAAATGTTGTGCAATGAGGGGATGGGAAAAATTGAAGTAGTTCCTAAAATGCTTAGACATTACCCACTGATCGTTCCCTCTGCAAGTTTCCACAGCTCCATTAACTTTTCCATTCATATCAATTTCCCAAAGTGGAGACAAGTCACGTTGAACCACAACATCATCATCCAGAAAAACCACCTTGTCAAGGTTTGGGAAAAGCTGTTCAACACACATAATGCAAACACAATCAGTATATAAATAAGAGATGGAAAATTTCTCCAATATAAAATGTTCACATGCTCAAATTGGCTCATTTAAAAATGGTATATAAGTGCTAAATGCTAATGAAAGCAATGCAAATATTCCATAAGTTACAATTATCTATTTGCAGTGGCATCAATGCCTGCTGCCATGGGAGGAAGCATACCTCCACTCATTTCATGCCATATGTTTCTTTTATTAATTATCCCATTTTGTAAAATAATTTGGGCCAAGCATTTTACTTGAAATAGTTCAACATAATTCTGCATCTTTTAACAGATAGCTTTAATGTTCTCTTTAATTATTATAATTCGTGAGAATTCAGAGAGATTCAATAATGACAAGCCACTTCTGCCACTGCAAATTCAGTTAAGAAGCTTTTATGAGATTGAAATGCAGAACTTACAGACAAATATTCTGACCGACATAGAAAGAAGACAGAAAGAGTATAATTGTTGAATCCAACTTACCTCGGGTATGTAAATGCGGAGATGGTTGAGTAAAGATATATACTTTGGACTTCTAGCCTGCAATTTTGAGGCAAATTTATATGGATTGGTATCACTGAGATTGGTTCCAGCAAAATGATTCCCATGGTAGTAATTCCTGATACCATTTTGATTTTCTACAGCTTCAAGTACTGGAACATTTTCTCTCGTCAACCAGTCAAACTGGTGAATGCCTCTGACTTCAACTATAGCAGGAGTGGCTGGATTTAGAGCAAACCATGAGTGCATACCAGCATAAGTTTTTTTGTCAGTGATGACATGGAAGACTATATTCTCAGGTTTCTGAGATGACTGCACAGTAGAAGTAACAACTACCGAAGCAGCCAAGATGTTATCAGTTGAAACAATAAAATGATGGTAAGAGTTGTCAGACAGTGTAGGTAGTAATTCTGGAGGAGGCAGTTGTTTGCGTGCATGGGCATTTGACGAATATTCATCAGTCAAACGCAAAGACAGACAATGAATCCCTTTAGGGACTGAACTTGCTGCAAAGTGTTTATTCATCAGCTCTGAAAATTTAGATTCTCTGATTTCTCTCTCAAATTTCTGCATCTGTTCAAAGAAACATTGCAATGTAACAGACCAATATAATTATCATATAGCATCACTATTGAAACATGATAATAATAATAATAATAATAAACCAACGATATGAACATGTATACACTAAGCTATACTCAATATTCTTGCATATACACACTAATTTCTTAAACTCCTAGCATAAACCAGTGGTTATCTGTTAGGAACCTGGTTCAGATATAGAGAGAAAGAAGGGAAAGAATGGATCTTTTATTGAAATGGAGAATAATCTCCTGCAGTTACAATGTGATCTTTCGAGGGAATCACAGCCTCCTAATGCCTTCTGCTTACAAGCTCCCCCTTGCTCAGCCATCCACCTCCTATTTATAATTTCTAACCCCTCCCCAACTAACTAACTAACAACAACAGAATATTAACTAACAGCAATAGAATATTACTAACAGCTTATCCTGGACCCTATCAATACCCTCCCCTTCAAGATGGACTTTGTCCCCAAGGTCCAGGTGAGGAAAAACCTGTATTTTTCAGCAAGGATCTCCTTCATCTTCTTCTTCCATAATCATCAACCTCAGCTGCTTGTTCTTGCACACATGTGTTGGATGATACTTCTTTTCACTGCCCAATATATGCCTACACACTATCATCCTGCTTCAATGCCAACAAAGACTGAAAAGGACTTGCCACACTAGCTCCTTGAAATCTCTGAACCACAGCCAACTTGAAACCTTCCCAAGATTGGGAAGCAGTCCAAGATTCCCACCACTAGAACCAAGCTAATGCCTCACCCTCCATAGCCACCAGAATTGTGTCTAATTTCTCTTCCTCACTCACCCCTTGAAGGCGAAAATATCTCTCAATTCGAGATACCCAGCCCAAAGGATCCTCCCCTGCAAACACTGGCAGCTCAATCTGCCTCCATTGACGCACAACCTCCTCGCCTCCTTCCTTGCTTCTTTCCTTCGCTCTCTTCGTCGGAATTGTCTCCTCCCTCACTGGCTGCTCCAAGGTTGCGACGAGCTTCTGCAACACGCTTTCAATAGCGCCCACTCGGGTTTCAATCTCAACCCGATTGGTCTCCATTGCTGCGCGATCCAGCTCCCTAGCCTCGCGAGTTTCTTCCATAGCGCGTTGCAGGGCCTCCAATCTTGCCTCCATCTTGCTGTTTGTTTTTGAACCCATGCATTCCTCACAGCCCCAAGAAAGGAGCTCTGATACTAGTGTTAGGAACCTAGTTCAGATATAGAGAGAAAGAAGGGAAAGAATGGATCTTTTATTGAAATGGAGAATAGTCTCCTGCAGTTCCAATGTGATCTTTCGAGGGAATCACAGCCTCCTAATGCCTTCTGCTTACAAGCTCCCCCTTGCTCAGCCACCCACCTCCTATTTATAATTTCTAACCCCTCCCCAGCTAACTAACTAACAGCAACAGAATATTAATAACAGCTTATCCTGGATCCTATCATTATCATCCATGAATAACTAATTAGGTTGTAAACCAAAATCAAGATGAAAACAACAATGATGCAAAGTACTACACTACTACTCAGTACTTGCTATTTATTTGTGATGAGGGTATAAAGACCACAAAAAATACTACCAACAGCAGATAAATAGTGTACATAAAACTGAGAACTTTCAAGTGCAAGAAAAGGAAAAGAGAAAGATCTCTTGTGACAAACAAACCAAAAAGTAAAATAATAATGTAAAAATACGATGATTTTAAGATAAGCCTTAATCCGAATCACAATATGTAAGTATCAAGAAGAAGTAAACAGATAAAGACTAAAAGATATGTCAAGTCAAAGATGAGCAATTTGAGGAAAGAACATTGCATCGCTAATTGCTGAAATTTATGATTATCATCTGTCAACTTCATAACATTCATTACACTTTTTATTTAGAAGAGTATAAGATTTATTTAGGCTTCCTGAATTATATAAACAACCTGAAATTTAAGTTAAGTGCAACCACCATTGTACATGCCTGTTTAGCCATGCTACGAAATTCGCACCTTTTTAGTCACTACTCCAAAAATCACTTCGAGGAAGAAGCGGTTTTTCATTTGGCCAAATCATCCAATACGTAATCTTATTATTGCCTTATTTATATAATGACTTATGGTTCTTTGTCCAACATTTCAAATTTCAAAATAAGTATATAATAAACTACACGCTACCATAACAAAAACAGTACTATTTGTTGTATGGCATATAAAAAACTATCTCCAGTTTCCTAAAATTAATATAATGGAAGACTGAAAGTAAACACAATCATGATACTTTGTATAATGGAATCGAACAATAAATTGAATTTCACAGTAGATGTTGACCAACTATATCTTGGTAAAAGCAATCTACATAATCTTGGGAGTGTTCCTGATTGACTTCACTATGAGATTGCATCAAAGTAATACACAACAGATATAAACTTTAATGTAACAGGTAAATAACTAAGCAAACACATTAAATAATTTCAAAAAATCTTTTTAAATGCCTCAATTCAATAAGGTGAATAAACAAAATGAATTTGAGCTGAAACATTTTTCTCATGTAATGAATCATAGATGCAAACAAAAAGCCATTAAAGTTAGACCCTAAGCATTATAATAATGATACAAGCAAAAGATCAAATGAATATGATATGATGCATAACAGCCAGTATAAATGCTACTAAAACATGGTACACATGTAGAGATTTAGCTCCTCTAAATCTAAAGTGAGGTACACTTTAGGGGATAAAATGCAATTATAATTAATACTAATAATTAGAAAGTCTTAACCATTGATTTTCTAATCAATGGCTATAACTGCACTTTAAACTCTAAAGTTTATCCCTCTTACTTTAGACAAGCTAAATCTCAGAACTAGACTTCACCATCAGTTTGCAAGTTCAAATAAATATACAAAAAAGGATGAAAATATAGAGATGCCATCAGCTGAATCATTGTATCAGCATACAGTATATGTGTTGTTATTGTAAAAGTTTTTAGCCACCATTCATATAAAGCACATCAATTATCCCCCAACCTCAACCTTTCGATACTCAAATTTCAGTAATGCCTAAAATGTTTATTTTCAAACTAAGTCACATGTTATAACTTAACATTAAAAACATCAACAGAATTCAACTTCATACAATCCTTTCTCTACTAAATACCAATTAATAAAGAAGTTCATGATACTTTATGCAAGCGCAACAAGAAACTTACCATTCCCCTTAACATGAATGCAAACGTTTTCGCATCATATTGATTGTTCTTCATATCAGAAACCAGTTGATCAAATGAATCCGGCAGCTCTAGAGCAGATGGAATTTCCCCAGTCTTTACTTCGTTTAGGATATTATAAAAATCTCTAACTAGTCTCTGCTGCAACATTACAATCATCACAACAAAGGTTCAGATAATAGTTAATTAATCAAATCTTTAGTAGATATGACATAATCAGATATCTATTTGAAGTAACATAAAAATTATTTACCGCTGGATCATCAACCCTACCAAGAAGCTTTGGTCCCAACCGCCTACCTAAACAATCTGGAGCCAAAAAACCAATCATGGATCAAAAATAGACAAAAGGTGAGACATAATATTAATATGTACAAAACAATCGACTTTAAGAATATGGGGTAACATAATGAAAGAAAGACACAAGCACATGAGATGATGTTTCAAAATGAAAGAAAAAAAAATCTATCAAAAATTTCATCAACAACTGATAAAAGCAGAAGCCAGCTTTAAAAAGACAGGGACCTCAAAGAACACAAACACTAGCCAGGGTTTAATTAATTTATGTCTTATGATAAAACAATAGTTTTCCAGTGCTAAAAGGCAAAAAGCATGTAACAATTTGTCACAAGAAAGAATTAACACAACAGGGCACAAGTTTCAGCAATGCATGTCAGGAAAGCATCATCACTATTCCAGAGTTCAAGTCCAGTCAAGCTATGCAACAAATTATCATGAAACACTTAAATTGGCCAGTCACACTTGAGATCCTGAAATAAAGGCAAATGCTAGCTTAGCTAGAAAAAGAAAAACAATAAGGGAAAAATCTATGATTGCAATTGCAATATAACAATTCCAGTCCCCCGACACATGAAAGTTTTTAATGCAGCATTCAAATCAAGATCCATCTTAGAACATAAAATAAACAAACAAAAACATGCCAAACCAATTTATCCAAAATCCAAAACATATTCACACAGCAACAACAACAACAAAAGCCTTATCAAATATCCCATCAGGTAAGGTCGGCTACATGGATCACCCAACCTCATCTAGTTCGGCTAAAGACCAAACACAAATATATATACACACACAATGTAACCAATGAATAAATAAAAGCCTTATCAGATATCCATCCAGGTGAAGTCGGCTACATGGATCACCCAATATCATTAGGTTCGGTTAAAGACCGAATACAAATATATACACAATGCAACCAATGAATAAATAAAAAGCCTTGTCAGATATCCATCCAGGTGAAGTCGGCGGCTACATGGATCACACAATACCATTAGGTTCGGTTAAAGACCAAACACAAATATATACACAATGTAACCAAATGAAATAAATAAAAGCATTATAAATTATCTCACCAGACCATAAAGAGTTCGGCTACATGGATCACACGACACCGTTAGACTCGACTAACGACCAAATACAATATATATATATATATATATATATATATATATATATATATATATATAAAATACAAATACTATGTAACCAGATGAATAAATAAATGGAAGAAAGAAAAAAAAGGAGTACCGAATGAGGAGCACTTGTTGACACCTTCAAGGGTAACAAGAGCAGTGAGAATGAAGACAAAGGGCAACAAGAAAGCGAGGATGAGGATGGTGTGGAAGAGGGTTCGATAGGAAATGTGGCAAGCTGCGACCTTGATCTTCATCAAGTCAATAAACCCATTGTTGCTCGATATCGTGATGCTTCTCATGCTAGGCGAGAAGTGAAGCTGCATCGTCGTCTATGCTGCTGCCGCACCACCACCGGATCGCTGCCCCCCACAACAACCCTACAACCACCTGAAACCATCTTCATCACCCATGTCCCCACCATCATCAGATCCACGATTTTTCTTCTTCAAGGAGGGTCTCCTCCTCCAACAACACCGCATTGGAGCTTTGAGCCAATTGGGTATCCGAGTTTAGCCCAAAGGTTTCAACTTTCTTCTGGGTTCTGAAGTTCCTCTTCCATGGATCAACAACAAAAACGGTGAGAGAGAGAGAGAGAGAGAGAGAGAGAGAGAGAGAGAGAGAGACCCAACACAGAGAGAGAAATTATGTTTTCTATTTCCGGAAAATTATGAAAAATATGAAAACCTTTTGTTTGTGAGTCAAACCGTGTTGGGTTAGAGAGAGAGAGTATCTGTGTGTGTGTGAGAGAGAGAGAAAGAGAGAGAGGGAGGAGAGAGAAACGTGCGGTGAGTGTTTGACCTTGAGATTAGGAACTACTAGGAAATTGTTTTCTGCAGTTAATTTTAGGTAGGTCCTATGTTTATGGACAGGTATTTAGGATTAATATGTGGATAGCATAGCATTGAGAGGAAGTGGTGGTTAATTTTAGTTAATCTCTCTCATAATATATTTGTGTTAGTGAGAAAAAGTGGTGTAATGTTAGGAAACATTGGAAAATATCAATATGATATATAACTATGATATATATATATATATATATACATATAAGATTAAGTTGAGAATTTTTTTTTTAAGAGCGCATAATTTTTTATTAAAGACAATTATGTATGATTAAGATAAGATGATTATAAATGATAAAATTTTCTTTTTAAGTATTTAAAACAACTGTAAATTCAATACTTGAAATTAAAATTTCTAATTTAATTGAAACAATCAAAAAATTATATATAAAAAATATATGCTAAAAGAATTTAATGGAATTATTAGATAAGGTTGTCTCTTACACTCCGATGAATAATATTGTAAAGAGAGAGAATTTAAAAATTATATAGATATGAGACTATATAGTTGAGGATGATTTAAAGAAATTAATTGATATTATTTATACTTATAAGATGTATTTAATTTTTAATAGATAACACTTAAGAATTTCACATTTAAATGTGTTTAGTTTGGAGTAGTTATGAAATTGATGACTTTCAGGAAAATTTTTCGAAAAGCATTTGAATGAAAATAACAAAATACGCTAAAAAGTCTTATTGATTCATAGGGATAATCATTATTCCTAAAAATAGACAAAATAGATTATCTAAGATCTAAAAAAAGTTATCTATAAAAATTTATAACGAGTGGAGAGTTCCAATCAATATAAGAAAAAAAAAACTCTAAAAAGAATGTTCAGATAATATACGAGTGAGGAGATAGATATACCAGATTTTGTTGTAAGGGAAAGGTAAAATGGAAGAGCATAAGTTTATGTAGGCCTATCATAAAAGCTTAAAGTGGGGTATGTATGGTAACATTGTAGAGTGAGATTTTTCAGCTAAAACTCTGAGAACATCCGATAAAGAAGAAATGATTAGCTACATACACATAATCTGTACCAAATTTAGGTGTCTTTTCTTGTATCAATAGGGATAAAAATGGAAGGGCAGAAGACTATATAAACCTATCAAAATCAAACTAAGCATTTGGTTGCACGGTGAAGTATTTCCTTTTCATAAACAATGCATCTTATCTAATAAATATAAAAATGATACAGCTGCACAGGCCACGTCTGTTCCAAATTTAGGCATCTTTTCTTGTATGATGGATATTTTTAAAGGAAAAATTGAGGAGTAGAAGCTTTTATAAAATATTGTCTCCATTTCAAATCTGTTGATGTTATGTTTTTTTTTGGTAGATATCTATTGATGTTATTAATACAGATTAAGGAAAATTTTATTAATAAATTTTAAAAGTGAAAAATATCAATGCATTTAATCTAAAACATCTTTATTTAATATAAGAAATAAAGGTGGTTTAATTTTGTTAAAATTTCTTTTTAAATAGGTTTTATGTATGATAGTCCTCATAAAGATCAAATCTAGTTATTAAAAAGGGGTATATTTGATTTTGTTTTTTTAACAATACTTATAATTTGTGAAAAAATTAATAATTTTGGAACAAAAGAAAGCTTAAACATCTAGAATTTGAAGGTAGTATTGAGAAGATTTATAGCAAAATTTGTAAGAAAATATAGTATTATTGAATATAACTTGCTGATCTCTATTACAGCAACAAAGTCCTATCCCACTAAGTGAGATCAAGTATATGAATTACACAACATTATTCGGTTAAAAACCAAAGAATTCAAAATTTGAGACTACATTTCCACATGCTAGCACTAATTGGACAATTCCACATGCCAGCAGTTTGAGACTACATCAAAATTTCACAAAAAAAAAAACGTGGGCTAAAACTACTATTCTTACTAGAAGGAAAAGTCACTATTCATTGCTAAAGAATTCAAAAAACGGGAGCTGTGGAGGACACTGCATTTGACTATTTTTTGGTTCTAGGAAACAAACGTAGCAGCCTGGAAATGGTTAACTATTGTGGAAGAAAAATATGCAGATTACTTATACACAAAGTGGGGGCAGCTACCCCTTTGAACCAGTGTGAAATGCACAAAATATCCAAATCACTAATCTGTAAAAATGTTTGAATTAGCTTATTTTAAATTTATTTTATTTTTGTACTCAAAATGTTTTCCCTTTTAAGCATTGAAAAAAAGACTTTTTTGAAGAAAAAAAAGTTAATTTAAATACACACTCTCCATTTATGTTGTAGCTTCCAAACTAGCTAGTTTTATATGGGCCACTGTCATGGTGCAACTCTGCAATGAAACATGTCGTGAGGACCACCCTGGAGAATTTGTTCCCTTCATGAGGCTGAAGTTATACTGTGGGCCATAAAGGGTGATGAGAGAATTGGTTTGTCTGAGGCTCTGACATTTGAAAATCTCTACTTGCTTAACATTAGAGCAAGCTCTTGAAACAACCTCTCTTTTCCCACCACTAAAAAATTAGAACAAACTTTTTATTTTATTTCTTTTGTACAGGTTTAATATGTTTATTAGCCTCATGATACCTTACCCAAAATATCAAAACAATAATGATACTATAATAAAGATAAAATAATTATATTATCTTACCAAAATAATAAATATCATCATAATATTATAGGACCCATGGACGATGAATCTGAGACTCATTAAGGTAAAGTTAAACTGTTCATTATCATTATTGTTCTTATTTTATTATATTGAGTGATATTCAATTTGAGCTTCCCTATCTGTAATTTAATTTAGCAATGACATGACAGACATCCAGAGTCTAGACATATCACATAATATATCATCTTCGAGTAGTCACTGAAGTGGCATGTCTAAATAAATGTTACATTATCACTTAATCATGATAGAAATCATTTAAAAATAAATAAATTTATGAGGACTAAAATTAATATAGAAAAAGTGAAGTTTTTAGCGAAATACAAGTTTGAAGCATTGCATTTGTTCTTTGAAGTGTTAAGCATTTGCACATATGCTGCTCCAACTACTAGGCTCCTTGCTTTCCTAAAGTAGTTCCAGCTTAGAATATCTCAAAAGAGATTTAAATATTCTGTGAAATCAGTTACTCATCTAACTGAGTAAGTTGTTTCTTAATTTCGTGCTATTTATTAAGAACAACTAATGGAATAATGCCATATCCACCGTAACATAATTTTAATTATATCTAATTCTGAATCAGCGCAACAATCAAATAGAACACAAATGGAAATCAAGAAAGATGATTAAACTCCAGTATGCATATAAGTAGACAAATTAGATAAGACTATGCAGATTTGCATCGTTACAATGCAATAGATAGCTATTTATGTTGTAATATAACTACCACTTCTCACTGATGAATCATTTTTGCTTCACAAAAGCTACAAATTCAAAAGGAGTAGCACTTTAATCTAATTTTGTTTAAGAAACACCTCACTAATCTTCAAGTTCATGTATGAACGACCACCGGAACTAGTGTCCTGCTCTGCCTTCTTCTTCAGCTCCATAACCTTTTGCCTCATTTTCTTTCCTTTCTCTCCCACCATCAATTCATTGACCAGCTTTTCCACTTCCTCTCTCTTCATATTAGTATCAATTTCAACCCCAATGTTCCATTCATTGCATAGATATCTACAGTTTGTTGGCTGATCAACATAAAAAGGCCAACACAACATTGGCACACATGCACAAAATGCTTTCAATTGTTGAGTTCCATCCACAATGAGTCAAGAATCCACCAATTGAAGTGTGGTTCAGCATTTGCTCTTGTGGACACCAGCTTGCTATTAGGCCTCTATCTGAAGTTTCATTAACAAACTCAGATGACAAAATCACTGAGCCACCAATGACAAGGTCAGCCCTAATGATCCACAGAAAGGGTCTCTTGCTGTTGGCCAAACCCCACTCAAACTCTAAAAGTTTCTCCGGAGATATATAACCATAACGCTTCCAAAATTCACATAAATAACAGATTTAGCTTCCTTGAATTCAAGCCATTCAAGACACTCAGGTTCTTCCTTCCAAAGATTGGAACCTAGAGATGTCAAGTGGTTCTTCTGTGGACTTTGATTTAAGAATGAAGGGAAAGGGTCAATGGGCTAAAGAGAAGGGACCATAGAGGTAAGAGCATTAACACATCACACTCAAGTTCATCAGAAGTATTAATACAACAGCAGAAGGGCTGTGCACATCATTAGCTGATTCGATGAAATATTCTACCATTCCTTATAAAGTCAGGCAGATCCTTCTGTCTAAAGTTCTTCATACCTGGAATCCAGTCCACTTTTTTTGTGTCCAAATATCCATTTGTCAAACAACTTTCATCTGCAGTCATAATTACAAAAGCCAACAATTGTTCCAAGCTCCATTTATGAAAACAAATGTAAAATATACGAACATGCAATTTCTGGTACATCAAGTTTAAAAATATAAAACAAAAAACTAATATACAAACATATATAAAATATAAAAACATGAAAACTAATATACAAAACATATGTAAAATATTCAAATATGAAAACTAATAAAAAAAACTTGAGATAACTTTAAAATAACTTTTTCAAAGAGTCAAGGACTTTGTTACCTTCAATTACTATTTCAATGTACATTAATCGTTGGTCATGCTAGAATATTTACTCAAGTACATGTACTTCACAAAAGAAAGAGCTTAAATTCACACCTTTGAGTTGTATGAGACCTTTATCAAAAATAGCACGAAAGTGCAAACCAGAGTACCAGACAATAACGAACATGCACTCGCCGGTTGAAATAGAACAATAGGGAGTGAAAGTTCTTCAGCAGCTTGTATAGTAAAAGTCATGGCACAATCAGAAACCAAGCAACTGGGGGAACAAGACCCTTAGTGGCAGAATCTTCAAGTATAACAAGAAGATCACCAAAGGGGAGCAACATGTGTTCTCTAACTGATTCACAACGAGAGATTATGTCTTGAGCAACATCAGCATCACCATGTCCATCTGGGATGGTCTCAAAGCAAAAGCCTTGGAGGCCATCAAGGGAATTCCGACCACTCGATTCGAGCAAGAATTTGTGATTGTGTTCAGTGTTGACAAAGGTTACATGGAAGCCTCTGAGGTGAAGCATCTTTGCTAGTTGGAACAATGGGTTGATGTGACCTTGAAATGGAAATGGAGTCAACACAGAATGTGACTTTCTTGTTGCTGATGAGTAACTCATCCTCAAATTTTTTAATAAAGCATCAACTTGGTCCCTGAAATACTTCTCAATTATTGTCCTTTATCTGAATTATTATCCTTTTTGTTCTTCTTCTTCTTCTTAACTTTTCCATCTTGCTCAGTTAAACCAATCATTTTGTGTGTAAAAATCATGTGAAATTTACTGATCAATGATGAAGAGTATGGCTGCATTAGTTAACTTAACACTTAGCATACCATGCCTGTTCATGGAAACATTTTCGTAACTTCATCAACAAACAAACATAACATGGGTACAGAAATCTTTGCAAAAAGATCCCTATGATACAGGGGTTAACCAACAACTCTAGGAACCGAATCAAATGATGTCTTAACAAATTTTATTTTGGTCATAAAAAAGACTTTCAAAACTTGCTTTACATCATAAGATCCCAACATTGTGTTATTGGTGCAGAAACAATGGTCATTGCCCTAAAAAGTGATAGAATTAAAACAATGACAAATAATTCATTTTTACATTACAATGAATGGTAATGGTTTCTTATATTTTGTTGGAAAGCTAAAACGGATTCCGTTGAGAAACACATGCCATGCGATTCTTTTATAATAAATCTAACATACTTAATGGAAACAACCAAAGCATAGAATCGTGTAGAGGATAATGCATTAGCAGTTAATCATCAGGACAAAAATAAAGAAATTTCAAAATGCCAAAACCAGTAAAAATTAATATCCAAATCCAAAAAACCATTCATCTAACACCACCACCAAGCTAAATTCTTCAAATTGGACTACCTAATTTAAAGTCAACGGTGTCATGTATCCATCAACAGCAGAAAAAACAGATACACGTGAGAGTTGTTCTTTCCTTCACCAACTAAAGCTTAAGATAGTTTCAAAGGTGATTTGAGATAGCACTCTATGCAACAGTGAATGAGAAACTTTAAGTAACTATAAGTGTTTGAGTAAAGGTGAAGGAACAAACAATATTAAAATAGAGAAACATGTCTGCCTTATGTACCTTGTCCACAATTACAAAAACAATCTAGCCGATTATTGGAATTTAATATTCATAATATATTAATATAAGTTTAAATAAATTTCTACAAAATTAAATTTTTGTCTCTTTTATATTTATTTTAGACCTTTTTTCTATAAACATCACAGTAGGTATGAGAATATTATAATTAATTTTAGCCATAAACAAAAAGTAGCGCCTGTATTATTTGGTAAAAAGAGTATTATTCCTTATAATTATCGTTCTAAATTATTTTCCTAGTATTATACTGGTAAAAATATGGAGATGAATAGAGGAAAATAATAATAATCATCGTGATTATAATTTTGTAAGTCAAATGAGTTACTTACCTAGTTGATCAATTAAATTGGGACACCTATTTTTTCACATTCTAACGATACATTAATGAAGGAATGCTGATTTTATAATTGAAAAGCAGTAACATAGTTCTCTTTTCAAAAGCTTTGACCAATTCCTTGTTTGTAGATCTCTTAGATGATTAACTTTACCATCCACCTTATATTGGAACATATCAATCAATGTGCAAATATTAGCATGCAAATAAACATTTTAACAATACTATCATATTGATTTAATATCTATGAAGATGTTAATATAAAATTAATTACCCGTGCATCATGTGTTGAAATGTTTTTCTTTTCAACGAAATTAATTATCATTCATTTTTAAAACATGTCTAAAATCGATATAATAATGTGATTAAAAAGAAATAATCCATAATTGATATGTTCAAAATAAATAATAAAGGCAATTTAAAATAAAACATAAAAAAATAATATGAGACGTATTAAAATGAGACATAAATACCATAAAATGGAAATTAGTCAAGTTAAAATCAGTAATTTAGAAATATATATCATATTTCAAGAAACAGAAATTATTTTCAAGTTGAAAATGATAACCAGAGATAAATAAGAAAAAGGTCACATGTTTAAATCTTTCGACTAACAAAAAAATAATAATATTAATAAGGCTAATATTTGCTCATAAGAAAAAGTTAAAAATGGTAAACAGAAACATTTTAAAATTTACAAGAAATTAGTATAAATTGGCTATTTTCTGGTTAACTTTCCCGTGTCTAGGTTCTCTTTGGCAGGTCTCACTCCATGAAGGCACAGCCACACACTTGCATTGTCGTTCCTGAAGATGTTGATCCAATCGATGGCATTGAGTCGTTTGAGATTCAACAAGATCGCATCAACCAAGCATGTGCTCGGTTCGTGCAACTTGTTTAATTTCCATAAGGAGCTAGCTGTTTAATTACCATCCAGAACCTGAAAATGTTATCGAACGTGTTCCAATACAAATCTAAAGAATAAAAGTAAAATGAACACAATGTTTTATGTCTTTGAATAAGATTTTAATTGCAAAAGTAAGTTTGTAGCACCTTGAGAAGGATTTTATTCACCTTGACCAAGAGATGAAAGCTTTCTTAGAGATATAATTTCTTTAGCAAGTAGCTAGTATGTTTGGTTTATAATTGAAAATGTTGCGACACAGGTTCCAATACAAATCTAATGAATAGAAGAAAAATACGCAAAAGTAAAATTCTTGATCCGTGGACAAATTTAAATTCATTTGTTTTAAAAGTAATTTTGCGACGGATTTCTAAACATGCTCAATGTCTTTGAATAAGTGTTTAATTGCAAAAATAATTTTGAATTGATTTGCAATATTGATTTTGGTTATATTTGATTTTTAGGCCAAGTGGTTTATATTTGAAGTTCTTGTTCTCAAAGCAAGTTTATTATAAAATGTAGTGTAACTTTTTAACCTACCATAAAAATTAGTTTTATAAAGAAGTTTGTAGGTTTGGAAGATTCAGCCAAGTTTGTACTTCTGCAGTGCAAATATACTGCTTAATTTGTCTACTTGCTCTCGCGATGTTATGGTTGATGAGTTTTTTTTCGAAAATAAAAAATTCTGTTCTGCTTATCAATCAAGTTGATTTGCTGATCATGGATACAAATCCTTCAAACTAATGTGGAAGTTTGAGTGTTAAAAAGTTAATTGTTTAATTTCAGCCTTTTAGGTGAGTGGAAATGATGCTATCTCTTCAGGATATAAAAAAAAAAAAACAAGTATTCATTGGATAAGCTAGGTAGTTCTCAATGGCAGGTTGGGTTTGATTAGGAGATAGTTCATATGCTTTGATCAGCAAATCCTTCATATGTTAAAAACTTAAAAAATGTTTAATTGATTAGGAGATGTTTGTATCTTTGAGCTCGTCAACAAGATGCAATACTTGATGTTCATATTTTTCAGAGGCTAGGTTAAGGATATGCATTAGGACTTAGGAGATGTTGGCATCTATAAAGTTCACTTTAGTATAGTAGATCTACCACTCGACTCTTCATTGGAATCATATTGCCTTAGTCGTGTGTTTGGTAGGAGAAAAATAGGGTGAATGAAGAGAGAAAAGGAGAGGAAATTATGTGGGATTTACATTTTCTACACTATAACTTTTCTCATATTTTTATCGTCACTATTTTCATCTCCTTACCAAACATATCCTAGTTGATATTTTAATTTCTCAACCAAGATGGAGATGTATGTAAAATGACTCAGTATTATTAATTTATGGTGTTTGATTAGTAGGTATAATAATTGAAGCTTTTATGTATATATGACATGTAAATATAATATATAATTTTTGTTTAAAACAATCACATTAAGAACATGAATAATATTTTTAGAATTCATGAGTTTCACATAAACATTCTTTTATTCATAATTGCAGAATATCATTTATGGTAGAATATTTTCTTAGAGTTTTATCCTTTCTTTTCTTATATATTTTTTTGATAATGATAGGATATATCTCTGATAGGTAGAAAATGACGGTATTCAATTTTCTAAATCCTTATTTATTAGAAACTTAACCACACCTACCAAGAGTTATCATTTTAATAATCTTCCTTTGTAGCCAATTATCCTTATATCCTTTATTTATTAAATAAAATAACATTTATTTTAATGAGTTACAATGATAAATCTTACATGACATGTATTTCTATATACCAATCTTATTAACTAATTGAATAAATAATCAAATTCGTCTTAAAAGTGAGACGCTAACAAATTGGTCTTAAAAGATAAAAAAAATTCAAATTTAGTTCTTAAATATAAAATTATACGTCAAATTAATCTTTTTTAACCTGATCATGCTAATGAAAACATGATCATAGAGGCATTTTCCCGGTCAAATCTGGTTATAATCTGGTTCTGGGCATATTCGTAGATGTTGATCATTTTAAAGTTGATGGTGAATGGAATTCGGTTAATAGCAACAGCTCTAATCTAGCTCGTGTTGGAGGATAATGGCAATGTAGTTTGGTCAAAGCCTCCTCCTGCTGGCTTTGTGAAGTGAAATACTGATGTTGTCTTTTCCATGGAAAATAGCATGACAGGTTTTTGGTTGCTGCTTAAGGGAAGGTTTGGGTGAGTTTATATCAGCTAAACTGGTTGGATCAACTATAATATGGATGTCCAGGAGGGTGAAGCTTATGCTTTGTTACAAGCAATGCTTTGGATGGTTGAGCTAGGATTCAATTCGGTGATTTTGAGTCAGAATGCAAGCTTCTTCTTTCTTTTTTATTCATAAAAATCAAAGATAAATATCATAAAATTTATAACAAAATGTGAAGTGTTGATTGATTAATCACATTAGAGAAATCCTTGGAGTTAATTTGGATTTTAAAGTCAGTTTTTGTTTTGTTTTCAATCATTACCTATAAAAAAAAGCATCATTATAAAAAAAAATTCCAATAATTTTTAAATACCTAAAATAGACTAGAGTAACAACTTTGAATGAGAGGGTTTGTAGAAGTTATTTTTCAACAATAGTATTTTTTATAAAAAAAATCTTAATATTTTTATCTCTTTTAATCTATCAGTAAAACAAAACTTCTTTTAATCTATCATTTTTTATTTATAAATTGAATTTCTATATATTTTAAAAAAATGATCATTAGTTAAAAATAACTTTATACCACCATGTAAATCATTTAGCATAAATTTAAAATATGATTTATATGTTAAAATAATTGTTTTTTTTTATAAATTTTTGTCATATAACATAAATATTTATTCTTTGGATTGCATAAATAATAGTTAAAAACAATCTTTTTTTTGGGTTAAAGTTAAAAATAATCTTATATCTATATAGTTTATTATAATTTTGAAATATAATTTATACATTCATGTAGTATTTATTTATTACTAATTTTAGTTAGAATATAATTTATATATTAAATTTAGTTATTTGTTATAAATTTTAATTATATAAAATGAAATATTTATCTATGCTAAAAACACTAGTTTTATTATAAATTTCAAATTTTGATACACCATATCATTGAAAATGACATTGTTTTAATGTTGGTAATTTATTTCCATAATACAATATTTATGGAATACATATTTTTTATTCCTAAATCACCTTTCAGTATACGTAACTTTTTTTTATTCCATTCATCTTTAAGATGTATTTGTTCTCATCACTACTTTCTTTAATTATTTTATCTTTTTATTTTAAAAACACATATAGAGTTAAGAGGTGTTTCTCTTTCAACTAATTATTAATAAGCCAAATGACATATTTGATCATTTATATTATTAATAGGCCAAATGACAGATTTGGGAAGGGGGAGCTCTAGGGGTGGGGTTTCAGATTTGGGGATTTCTTCCTCTTCCTCTCTAGAGAGAGAGAGGGACAAGATATGTGGTGGTAATGCATGATGCTAACAACCATGGCTGGGAGAATTCTGCGGGAGTTTCTCATCGATGAATGGAGGAGCCAATGATTGAGAGGGGGAGGGTGGGAGTCGTGGGTCTCATCAAATTTTTAAAAACATAAAGGATTAAAATGAAATTTTTAAAAGATGAATTATCAAATTAAACAGAAAATAAGATAAAGAACTAAATATGTCATTTGGTCTTATTAATAACATAAGCATGAGAAATATTAGTAATATTCTCTTTTTAATATATTTTTTTGTGATTGAGCTAAAATTTGTTAAAAATCATTAAATTTTTACAGATCACAATTGTTATTAATAATTTTATCTTTTAATTTAAATATGAGATACACAAAAATGATAATTTTTCAACAAATTTCCTCATTCCTCGGATAAACATATCCCTCTGCAGTTGATATAAAAATTAACAAACATATTTTTATTTAACTTTTATTTATAAAAAAAATTAAATGAAATATGACGTATAAAATGAAATCAAATATGATAATACCACATAAAAATATGATCCAATCATATCTAAACTGAACCACTGAGCCATGTTTGTGAACCCAGCGCATCCAACCTCTTAACACATTCGCATGCTTCCGTACTGAACTCACACAACCTTCTCCACAACCCCAACAACCTCGCCGGAAAATCCTCGCCGTTTCCGGTCACCGGCTATGGCCTCGGCGACGTCGTTTTCGGGCCCCACCCTTCGCCCCTCCATTCCAATTTGCGCCAACAGAAACAACGACACTCGATTCTCTCAGCTTCGAGTCTCCTTTAACTTTCCCGCGAACCCCACTTCCCTGAAGGGTTTGAATTCGGCACCGTTGAAGAAAAGAGAAGCTTTCTCAAATGGGTCTTCGAGAACGCGAAGAAAGCCATTGTTCTTTGTTCGCTGTACAGTTTCATCAAGTGGAAAGGTAAACTTGTACATTCGATGATTTCTAATCAATTTTAACCAATCATAAAGAGAGTCTTAGAAAGAGAATACCAACATTGTTATTCATAACAATATTCATTGTTATAAACATTCTATTTTAGTTATCAGGATTGAAGATCAGTGAGGCTATCAGGGAAGAGAAGGAACTATTATGCGTGCATTTGTTTAAACTTATTTGTTAAAAAACATTTTTTTAAATAAAATAAGAAATTGTCTGTTTTTAATTTGTTTGTTTGAATTGATTTTGCTTAAAAAAAATAGTTTTCTGTTTTTTTAAAGAAACAAATTCTTAAAAAAACGTTTTTTCACAATTGTTTTTTTTTAAGTTCAAAATTTAAGACTCGTGTCACTTTTTAGTTCACTCCAAATACTCTACTTATTAACTATGGGATAAATATGGTTTTAGTGGAAAATGTTCCTTTTTAGTCTCTAATAAAATATGAGAATGTGTCGGGTGTGTTACCTGTCAGTAACAACTAACAACGTTTCATTGAAGTGGAAAAGAAGGACAAGAGTTACACCTGACACATTTTCATAAACAAAATAAGTACATTTTTTATTTTCAGGTGAAAAATTACTTTTGAGGCAAAAATAATTTTGCCAAAGGAGAGACCCTTCCTTTTGATTTTATCCATTGGATTTGCATTGGAATGCACACCTAGTATTTCTAACTTGAATCCAAACATGCACTAAGAAGAGATTATTTGTTTGGGACTAAAAAATGATCATTTTTTTGGGATTGAAAATACGTATTTAACCTTTTTTTTTAAACTTAAGATGGGAAAATATGTAATAATTAGATAATCTGTGAGATTTTGTTATGGTTTATTTCTGAAACATTGGTTCTCTATTTTGATTTAAGATTTGTGGTTTATGTTAATTTTATATTAATTTTATGTATTTTCGTTGTTGTGACTTGTGACATGTGTTATGTTTATCTAGAACTTGCTCCATAGCTGTGCTTTGTAGCCATAATGGGTTCCTTGCAAATTTAAGTCGTTATAGTTTAATGGGTGAGCCCTGACACAACAGTAAAGTTGTGTCTTGGTGACTTGTTGGTCATGGGTTCGAATCCAGAAACAACCTCTTTGCATATGCTAGGGTAAAGCTGCGTACAATATCCCTCCCCCTTACCTGCGCATAGCGTGGAGCCTCCGGACAATGGGGTATGTAGTTTATAGTTTAATGAGTTAATTAATGAAAGGCTTGATATTAGCTATGCAAGTCAGGTCTAACTTGGCTTAACTCTACTCAACTTGATTCATTTCAATTGTAGCAATCTGAATTGTTTGTGATTTTGGGTCACTTGTGCTAATCGGGTCTAGTTGGAGATGTAGTGGTTGATATTGGGTTTTGATGCAATGGCAGATTACACAACAGGAATTCACGGAAATGGCATGGCAAGCAATTATCTCGGCACCAGAAGTAGCTAAGGAGAACAAGCATCAGATTGTGGAGACTGAGCACTTGATGAAAGCTTTGTTAGAGCAAAAGAATGGACTTGCTCGCCGGATCTTTTCTAAGGTTGGGGTAGATAATACTCGGCTTCTGGAGGCTACTGATAAGCACATTCAGCGGCAACCCAAGGTGATTGACAAATAATCTGAAATCCTTTGGATATGATTTGGTGCTCTTAATTATGCCTTTAGCTTGCTATTGTAGTCTCACTTCCTCTTGTTGGCATTTATTTTAGGAATGGGATTTTATTGGTTTTACCTATATTCTCTTGCAACGTGGATTATGGGTGTACTTTTCCTTCAGAATTAAGTCATAAATAGAAATTGTATTAAGTACACAACTTTTTCTTACTGAAATGCAAGCTGTATAACAGAAGCTTGGAAAGAAAGTAATAGACATTTAGTTCTGCTTTTATAATGACATAACATTGAGATGAATCATGAAACTAACATAGCACTACCACATATGTGGTTATGGTCTGACCTATCTTCATAGTTTATGAAGCATTGTTCCCATCCATAGCGAAAATTGCAGAGGACAGGAGTAAAATGCAAAACTAATTTTGATCAAACAGTTAATATATGGTGATATGCAATTTGAACACTTACACTTTTCCTTTATTCAAATTATATCATTTGGTGTGGGTGAAATCGCTTATTTATTCACATCCTTCATTCAGTATGATTGTATGGCAAGTCTATAATTACTTAAAGTTTCACCTTTGGTTCTGTGCTAGAAAAGACTTATTTATTTTATTGATGTTAGAAATATTGCTGACTTACAGCTGTTGGCTGCATTTTAGGTCCAGTACTTGTCAGACTGTGGATCTTTGTGATGGTTCTTTTATATTAATAGCATCTGATAATATGACTTGAATTCCCAAATTCACTATTATATGTCGATATATGGCTTTGCGCATATGCCCAATGCAAATGATATGGAGCTCATTGTATCTTTTTAGATGCATATAAAATACACGTGTATATTGTTTGCTGGCTGAGTAAATTACTAGCCATGTCTGTTGACCAAGAACCTGATTGTTAAAATCTTGTCCAATTATGTTAGGTTGTAGGGGAATCCGCTGGTTCAATGTTGGGGCGTGATTTGGAGGCATTGATTCAGAGAGCCAGGGACTTCAAGAAAGAATATGGGGACTCATTTGTGTCGGTTGAGCACTTTGTTCTTGGTTTTGCCCAAGATAAACGATTTGGGAAGATATTGTTTAGAGATTTTCAAATATCTCAGCAAGCTCTAAAATCTGCCATAGAGTCCATAAGGGGACGCCAGTCAGTTATTGACCAAGGTCATTTACTATCTGTCCACTTTTTATAGTTATAATGTATAATTGTATATTATGTCGCTGTTGTCATTTTTTTTTCCTCCTTGTTACCTGCTTTTGTTTTGGGGGAGGTGGAGTTAAATCTATGCTATTAAAAACTTTAGGTCTTGTTTACATTTCCTATTTTCATTTTCTATTTTCACTTTTAATAACAAAATTGTCACCTTGTTTTCAATCTATTTTCTGTTTTCAAAGATTTGTACAGGACACAGTGAAAGCAATTCTTTTTTTGTTCTGTTTACTGTACAAATCATTGAAAACAGGAAACAAATTGAAAATATAGTGGCCGTTTTGTAATTAAAAGGGAAGACAGAAAGTGAAAACTGACATTGTTTTGTCAAAGTAAATGGGCTCTTAATCTCTTCAGAATGTGCTAAAAACAGAGGTTTCAGGCTGTGCTTGACTTTCCCATGGGCTATTAGTATCTGTGCATGAATTATTTTATTATAAATATCTTGTGATTCTTAAGTCCCAATTTAAATTTGTTATAGATCCTGAAGGAAAGTATGAAGCCTTGGAGAAGTATGGAAAAGATTTGACAGCAATGGCTAAAGCAGGAAAACTTGACCCAGTCATAGGAAGAGATGATGAAATTCGCAGGTGCATTCAGATTCTCTCCAGGAGAACAAAGAACAATCCTGTGCTAATTGGGGAGCCTGGTGTTGGAAAGACTGCAATCTCTGAAGGGTAAGTGCTTAGGTCTTCCTCTCAAGTGCTGCCTGTGCTTGTCTTATTTGTTAGCATTTTACTGTTAATTATTTGTTTGATTAAATTTTACAGGCTGCTAATGTTATCTGTTAACTGAATTTCATGTGTAACCTGTTTCATACATACAAGAATGGCACCTGTGATGGTGCAAAACAAAAATTTATTTGTACATGACAGTTTTATTTTTTTGCTAATATTCTTAAGAAATAAATGATAATTGTTTCAAATATTACTTTCTGTATGATTATGAAAGTATAATATTTCAAAATAGAAGTTTCATAAAAGTAGGAATTAAGATTAAGAGATTGGCCTAATTTAAAATTATAGTTTTCTCTTCTGCTTTTGAAAGAAAAGTTCCTTAAAATAAGGAATTGGGTGTAATTGGTGACCCGTTGTTTAAAATAACAATATATTCCTCTTTCTTCTTATACTAAAACCAATCATTTAGGATAAAGATGGCTACCAGTGGTGCATTACCTTTCCTATAGCAACATAGATTAGAATCAATGCAAGAAACAATATAATCAATTTTTATGTTTTTTGTAACAGCAGTTGCATTACCTTTCCTATCCCAGGGTTGCAGTTACTGTGATTGCAGGAATTGTGGCTACTGTGATGTGGGTTGTGGCATTTTTTCCAAGTTTGCAATCATGAAATATTATTTTGTTTAAAAAAGCAGCAACATTACGGTCATTGCATTTTTTCTTGTGAATTCAATCCGCAACTACAGGGTGATGTAGTTGCGAACACTGCGTCAACCGTAATATTAAAGCCACATCAGGTTAGGTGACGTGATTTAAAATCGAAAACTGTGCTCTGTACTTAGTATGGAGATTGATACCATTGAAACATTTTTGTTGAACCAGATGTCCTGGTTTTGCTCATAATTTTGTTAGAAGATGACTAGGTCAAATTTTTGTACCTTATGTGGATGCTTTTGGTAGTTTTCATTATACATTGACCTAGCTCTGCCTTACAAACAGACTTGCTCAAAGAATTGTTCAAGGAGATGTTCCTCAAGCTTTGATGAATCGAAGGGTATGTGCTTTATCTAATATTTTGGCTATTCTAAGTTTCTAATATTATTAATAAGCTGAAAATGGAAGAAAAAGGGGGGCAAGAATGGGAATGTGGGATTATAATATCTTGCTTTCTAAGTTTTTATCTCTTTTTCGCTACATTATACCCTGTACAAATCCTACCCTTAATTCCGAATGTAATATTTATCTTATTTTGTGTTCCTTTTTGAACCTTGTGTTGGTCAAGTTGTAAAATTGATCTGATACCCTTGTCTCTTTTCAGCTTATATCCCTTGATATGGGTGCACTTATTGCTGGAGCAAAGTACCGGGGAGAATTTGAGGATAGACTGAAAGCTGTTCTGAAAGAAGTAACAGAATCTGATGGTCAGACTATCCTTTTCATTGATGAAATCCATACAGTTGTCGGGGCAGGTAATATGTTTCAGAGTTTGCTACTTTAAAAAGCTGATTTTTGGTATTGTAAAAGCTGTTTGAAGGGTCTTGACAACTGTCTTCAATTTCTTTCAACTTTTGTTTTTGTCTCTCTGATGCATAATTCATATACCAATGGATATTCAGATCTTGAAAGATAATACATTTCAATTCATATCCCCCCCCCCCCCCCCAAAAAAAAAATATTGCATCTGTTTGTAACAACAGTGATTTGAAATCAACACATGGATGTGAATTTGATTGCAATCATATCCATCATACGCTAGGTGCTTCAAATGGTGCTATGGATGCTGGTAATCTCTTAAAACCTATGCTTGGTCGGGGGGAGCTGCGATGTATTGGTGCAACAACATTAGATGAGTATCGAAAGTATATTGAGAAGGACCCTGCACTTGAGCGTCGTTTCCAGCAAGTTTATGTTGACCAACCTTCAGTTGAGGATACCATTTCAATACTAAGGGGACTGCGGGAAAGATATGAGCTGCATCACGGAGTTCGCATTTCTGACAGTGCACTTGTGGATGCTGCAATTCTCTCAGATCGATACATAAGTGGGAGGTTTTTGCCTGATAAAGGTATTAATACAGTAATACCAGCCAAAGACTCTTGGCAAGTTATATATATTACACAAAGATTGAGAAATTTCGTTAGCATTTTTCCTGGTAAATAATTATAGTATTATGATACCTTGCTTGTTTCAAAAGAATGATGTTTGGGTTCTGGATTAGAATATTTTGACTGATTGAAGCATGCAGTTGATAGTTTATGGATAATCTACAGAATAGATGATTGTTAAAGCAGAATTTGTTTGTTGTTGCTCCCAAAACCATGGAACTCCCAATGCTAAGAAAATAACATATCATTTCTAAGGAATAAATAATATAGTGTTAATTGAAACTGTTTTGTAAAGATCTTTAAAGCTATATAGAAATTCGCTGCTGTTGGGAGCATGCATGTGCCATAGTTTAAATCATTTTCAATTTATTGCATTTCAAAGATTAATATATAGCTACAATTTCTCTTTCTATTTTTATCTTTTGTTAAATTTTTAATTTTTTTTGTTAAAAGTTTCAGAATATTTAGAAAAGTATTTTCATAATTTTAGTATTGTAGCTTATAATATCTTAAAGTATCTTGGATGATTACTTAGGTGTGGTTCCCATTTTTCATTATATTTCCTAATTGATTTCCTTATTTGATTAGAATTATGAGTCTCATACTAGTATAAATTGAGGTTAATACTGTCTTTTGAATAACATCGAGTCAATATCTATTTTGCATAGTCAATACCAAAAACCTTTTTGCCTTCTGTTTGATAAAAAATTCCTATAATTTTAAGCAAAAATGTTAAACTGTTACTGTTACATTTTTTTGTGTGTAGATTCACATCAATAATGCTCATGAAGTGCTAATTGTGAGCTACTTCTAAATTGCAGCTATTGATCTGGTTGATGAAGCAGCTGCTAAACTAAAAATGGAAATTACTTCAAAACCTACTGCACTTGATGAGATTAATCGGTCAGTCTTGAAACTCGAGATGGAGAGACTCTCTCTCATGAATGATACAGACAAGGCTTCTAAAGATAGATTAAATCGTCTTGAGACAGAACTCTCTCTCTTAAAAGAGAAACAGGATGAATTGACTGGACAGTGGGAGCATGAAAAGTCTGTAATGACTAATCTGCAGTCGATTAAAGAGGAGGTATGTTATCATATTTTTATTATTTTTTGCTAAAGGTGCATTTGCAGTTTATAAATAAGAGAACTTTTAGAAGACAGCTTTTGGCTGGGTTTCATCACTTTGAACTAGTGCAAGTATATGGGTTTATTTGGTAATTATGCATTAACACTAGAAATTTACTTGCACAAAAAAAAGTTTAATTATTTAGAATATTAAAATCTGATTTTGATAATTTCCAATGTTTATATATGTATGCAGATAGACAGGGTAAATCTTGAGATTCAACAGGCTGAGCGAGAGTATGATCTTAATCGCGCTGCTGAATTGAAGTATGGTAGTCTTAACTCCTTGCAACGCCAACTTGAAAGTGCAGAGAAAGAATTGCATGAATATATGAACTCTGGTAAGTCTATGTTAAGAGAGGAAGTTACTGGAAATGACATTGCTGACATTGTAAGCAAGTGGACTGGTATCCCCATTTCAAAACTTCAACAATCAGATAGAGAGAAGTTGTTGTATCTAGAGGAAGAGCTCCATAAGCGTGTTGTCGGTCAAGATCCTGCAGTCAAGGCTGTAGCTGAGGCTATCCAACGTTCAAGAGCAGGTCTTTCAGATCCCCATCGCCCAATCGCTAGCTTCATGTTTATGGGACCAACGGGTGTAGGAAAGACCGAGCTAGCCAAAACCCTTGCTTCATATTTGTTCAACACAGAAGAAGCACTTGTACGGATTGATATGAGTGAATACATGGAAAAGCATTCGGTTTCAAGATTGATTGGGGCTCCACCTGGCTATGTTGGGTATGAAGAGGGAGGGCAACTAACAGAGACAGTTCGTCGCAGACCATATGCTGTCATTTTGTTTGATGAGATTGAGAAGGCACACTCAGATGTTTTCAATGTATTCCTTCAAATCTTGGATGATGGAAGGGTAACTGATTCACAGGGTCGGACCGTAAGTTTTACCAACACAGTTATCATTATGACTTCAAATGTTGGATCACAGTACATTCTCAATACAGATGATGACACTGTGCCCAAAGAGTCCGCATATGAAGCTATAAAGCAGCGGGTAATGGACGCTGCAAGATCCATCTTTCGCCCAGAGTTCATGAATAGAGTTGATGAGTATATTGTTTTCCAGCCTCTAGACCGCGACCAAATAAGTAGTATTGTCAGGTTACAGGTATTTTTGTCCTCACTTATACATACATTTATGTTAATGTCCATTTCTCCACACACACCTAAAAAAGAAAGAAGGGTAGAATATGTTTTTTATCTCAAAATTTGGTTTTAGTCCCTATAAAGATTTAATGTTTTTAGTCTCTACATTTCAACAGAACCACATGTTCAGTCTCTGATGGACTAAAACTACATCACTATTGGTAAATGTGGAGACTAAAAATGTATTAAATTTTATAAAGGCTAAAAATATATTTTACCCAAAAAAAAATTACTTGTTTACGTATTGATTATGAAATATAATTCTGGGAATTGTTTCACCTTTCAATTTGACACAAGACTCGCTTCTTTGTTACAGTTGGAGCGTGTGCAGAAGAGAATTGTGGATCGTAAGATGAAAATCCAAGTTACAGAAGCTGCAATCCAACTTCTTGGAAGTTTGGGGTATGATCCAAACTACGGTGCTAGGCCAGTCAAGCGAGTGATTCAGCAAAACGTGGAGAATGAACTTGCCAAGGGTATTCTTAGAGGAGAGTTCAAGGAAGAAGACACAATTTTAGTAGACACAGAAGTCACAGTACTTGCCAATGGTCAACTTCCCCAACAAAAGCTAGTTTTTAGGAGGGTTGAAGCTGATTCCAGCTCTACTACTGAAGACAGACGGGAAGGCTTTCCACAGATTCTGTGAACGCTCGTCACTGCTCCTTGTTTCTCCACATGTTAGGTTTCACAGCAAATTTTGAGTATAGGTCGTTTTCTTATACTAATGCAACTCTGATCCTGTTCATAGCATGATATAGTTTATAGTTCTTCTTCATACAATAACTTTTATTGGTCAATACAAATACCATGCTTAAGAAGTGTTGGTGTGGTTCATTTCTTCATTTAACAAATTATCATAGTTGTAGTGTGTGGTCCATGGATGGATTAGGAGCAGATTTTTTGGTATTTCTGTAATATAGTTTCATGGTAATTATTATCCTTAATTTACAATTTTCTCTCATTTTTTAATTAAAAAAATAAAGAAGTATTCATGTCAAGTGTTTTGAGTTTTAAGAAAAAGAAAGTATACTATTTGAGGAGGGATGATTTCTGTAAATCTTAAAAATTAATGTGCATATATTAACTGAAATTAGGAACTTTTTTATAAATTTATTTAAACATGAAGGGATGGGACTTGTCAAGACATAAACATAAAATTCAAGATTTTTGATCGAGGATAGAACCACTACTGTATGATTCAAACTCAAGATCAGTTATGTTAAAACAATCACGTGTCAGTTCTCAGTGATATTATTAAATAAAATATAGTAAGTCCTCAAATAAATAGATCTAAGAATCCATAAACCTAGATTTTAAATTATATAAGAATTTTCTCCAATAGCATCAGTCACTACTATCAGATGTCATCCCAGCCATCTCACAAAGCACTTTACATGCACGACATTTAAGAAGAAAAATTAGGAAGTATAGGAATGATAAGTTTTATCACTTATGTGCCATAAGGAACCTGCAAAAGTATGGCATATACATAATGCCATCCATTAAATTGTCATCATTTCCCTTCTCACGTAAATGCTTTCTTTCAGTTCTGAATTTGCCAGATACGGACACCTTATCATGCTATTAACAGTATCTGCTTGTTACTTCTTACACAAGCTGAAGCAATTGATATTTAACTGTCGAGCTAGATCTTACAGTATAGCATAACATTTCTTAAGATTAAAAAAGTAATTGAAATTCAAGGACCAGAAGATCAATTAGGACACGTGCATCACAGTTTCCAGTTTGTTTATTTTGGTAATTTAAAATTTAGTGAGAGGAGATGGTGCCCCAGTTCAAGTTCAAGGCAAGGAAAGTTTTCCGACTAAAAGAACGCTTCTATAACCCAGGTACCAAAGGCATTATGCATTTCCGACCCTGCCTGTATTCCCCTTCTAGTCCATAAATTTGCAAGACCTGACTGAAGATAAAAAGAATAGCACATTAACCTAAATAAAAGTGCAGAATTCTTTGTATTGCACCTTTGGAAAATGATAGACTGATTCTTATTTCTTATAGAATTCTTTGTATTGCACCTTTTGGAAAATGTCAGGTGTGATCCCCTTGGACCAGTTTTTGATGAGCAGTTTTGCTGGTTTTGGTTAGCCAAACATTTTCTGGCAATGTGCAACAGTATATGCTTATGCTATGCATTGGAACATTTAAGTTGGAGTGTTATTCCCATATCTTTAATATTTTTATATATCTTTTTGTTTGCATTTTCATTCTTTAGGAAAATCTCTTATTCTCAAATTCAAATCTCACTATAATCTTCTCCTTTTATCTAGATGAATTTATTTATTGATTTTTATCAAAATAATTAACAAATGCAATCAAACACGTCAACACCAAATCCATAGGATGAATGTAACGGTGTAAGGTCTCATAGCGTTCACATGAATGAGAACGATCTATCTTAACAGAAAAATTTGTGTTTGATTTTCATCATGTGCAAAACTCTCTTAAGACAATGGTAACCACGTACTACAAGCAAAATTAGTCTCGGACTAGTGGGTTAGAGGATATATGTGATCTTTGACCTAAGATAAATAAATAAATAAAAAATCACATAAACACCATACTTCAAATAGCTGTCTGCCAATCAGAAAATTGGAAAAAAATGAAGTTGTAAAAGTAAATAAATACAACCACATAAACACACAGATTAACAAATACAAATGCAAACCTGTTGCTTCACAAATGAGTGAACTCTTGAACATAGCAGTTAAACAGCCTCCTCATTAGTCCCAAGTTATTTGGAAATTCATGTTCACAGCACCCGTTAGCCAAATCCACTGCTCAAATACACTAAGTACCCTCAAAGCTACACAGGCATAACCATGATTTTAAAATAGCAGTCCATAATCGCAATTGCGGCCGCATTGTCAAGATGTTTTAACTCTCTCCAATCATACCTCACCGCAATTATGGTCGTATCAGCTGCATTTTTCTGCAATTGTCCGCAATAAAAAGATTTTTTGGTTCACTGCAACGCGACCGACCACAATTTAAAACCATGCACATTACCAATGTATCAAAAGACAGTAAAACAGCCATGTTTATATTTTATTTAGTTTAATCACCCAATAAGTATTGACACTTTTATTTTATCAATAAATGTTAATTTATTATTATTTTTTTTGTCAATAAGGAGATTTGAATCCTGAAACTATTCTCCTTTCACCACCAAGACATCTTTAGAATTGATAGATTTGATTCCTATATTTTCCTGATGGTAGACAACATAAAAGTTCCAATATTCCACTATAAATCTTCACTAATGTTAGTGGTCTCCATCGGCCTTGCAAAAAGGTGTGCCTTCTGCGAATCTAAACTTCAATTTATAAAAAAATTGAAGAATTAGTTAGTTGAACCAATAAAACCATTGCATACAATGATAACTCATTTTGGATTTAAAATATTACACACAACAATATCACACATGGCAGCAATAAGCAAAATACATTAATAAATAAATAATAAGCAAAGTATATTAATAAATAAATAAAAGGTGAATTCGAAAGAAATAATCATTAAACTAATCAATAATCATTCAATGCAATAGAAAAGGAACAAAATTGAGATAAGGCAAAACAAGGAAGTAAAATGCAAAGGTGAAAACGAAGGCAAACGAACGACGCTCTCAGTTGCTGCTACCCCCATTGACGTTTTCACCCTCAACTCCTTCTCTCTGTTTTACTTCCTTTTTGCAGTTTGCTGTGTCGCAAAACCGAACCAGACATCATCGTCCTCTCTCTCACACACACAATACATGGGTTAGTTTTTTTCTTTTTTGTTCCTTCATCCTGCGCAATGGTAGTGTTAAAAATTGAAACTTTATGTTTCAATTTGCTTTCCCATCTTTTTTTCTCACTTACCCATTTTTGCTTTTTGGTTTTTGGGTCAAATTTTGGGGCAGAGGAGAAAGAAGAGGGGAAGGTGGAAGAGATGATGATGATGATGGAAGGAGTAGCATCAATAGCATTGTTGCCATGTGGCTCTATCTCAGGACACTTCATTCAACTTCCACATTCTATTTGCTATGGCCTTTGTGGCACTGGTATATGTGCTTGTTTTCTTTGTTTAACTAGTACTATCTGTTTTTACCGACGTCAGTTGGCACAATTGACACAAATAGTAGCGGCTTGTTTCTCTTAATCAAGTGGTTTGTGATTCAAAATTCGAATCCTGGTTAGCCATTGAGTATGGAATAAATCATGTTGGGAGGGAATACTCACCTTGTGTGCGCTCATAGTCTCTGAGGAAGATTTATCACTGCTTTAGGCGGAACAATTGCGTACCAATACCATGATCAATCGAAAAAATAATCTGTTTTTTGCAACAACAAAAAAAAAAAAAAAAAAAAAAACTTTGCTTTTCTCCCCAATGATTAGGTTCAAATAATCATTTACATGTCCCTACATGTGGCTTTCATTTCGGATCAGTTCCTGTATAAGGTTTAATCTTTATAAGCTTTTATTAGTGCACATTGGTCCATGTTGTCAAGGTCGACCCAAGGATAAAACGACTAAAACCTATGCTTTAGGCCCATCAACAAAAAAATATTTGCTATTGATTTTTATAAACTAAAAATGTCTTCACTTATAAGGACCAAATGATTATTTTAACTAGAGGTTGTTTTTAGCTCAATTTTTTGATGTTTTGTTTGAGATTGTTTAAGTGAATAATTCTGATGCATGTTATGTAGCTTTTAAGTGAAGACATAGAAAATGAGTTCTTCCCTTTTACCATCTTACTTGAAAGGTTTGGGGAGCAGTGAACATTAGAATGTAAGAAATTGATGCTAATTGTTTTCTATAGAGAAAAGGTGAGTTATTATTGTCCTTGGAATCAAGCTAGGTTTGAAAATCCCCCCCCCCCCTCTCTTTTAATTTTAACTATTGACATTGTAAGAAAGAGTTATTGAACATCGTTTGAGGAGAGAGACCAAAATTTCTATAAATAAATTTGGATTTATGTCAAGAAAATGTACCATGGAAGTCATTTTTTTGATGTGACAATTAATGGTGTCAAAAACAAACGCTAGAATGGAGGCGAGAATGAAAGTGATAGAGGAAGCGATGGAGTAGAATCGCGATACTGTGGGATCGCAGTTAAGTTCGATCGTAGCGATGATACAGAGGCTGGCGACGGTGTGGGAGAAACAAATGCAGGAAGTGAACGCGCATGGAGGTGATTCAATGGGAAGAAACAGAGGAAACGAGGCAGCGGGTGGAAATCGGTGGCAGAACCTTGAAATGCCGATTTTCGGGGGTGAAGATCCTTTGGGTTGGTGGTCGAAAATTGAGAGATATTTTCGACTACAATCCATATGGGGGGCAGGATAAATTGGAAGCAGTGTTGGTGGCTATGGATAGGGAAGCTTTGGGCTGGTTCCAATGGTGGGAATCTTGGAACCCAAACCATTCTTGGGAAGGGTTCAAGATAGAACTCTCCCAAAGATATCAAAGTTCTGATCTTGGGAGTCCGTTTCAAGCTTTGTTGGCACTAAAAAAGGAAGAAACTGTGCAGAGTTTCATTAGCCAGTTCGAAAAGTGCGTGGGTATGGTGAAGGGGTTGGAAGAATCTTTCTTGATGGAAATTTTTCTCAAAGGGTTAAAAGAAGAGGTCAGCACAGAAGTGAGACTTCATGAACCAAGAAATCTGATGGAGTCCATGAGCAAGGCATGACAAGTGGAAGAAAAAAATCGGGTTTTGGGACATGAATAGAGGATACAGCAAGGAGTATCAATTTCAGAAAATCAGTTTTTCAAACCAGAAATCTGGAAGAGAATGGCAGCCAGCTAGTAGTAAGGTAAGTGAATCATCTCCAGCTGCATGGGATAATATATGGCAAGATAGAAGAACCTTCCATAATTTGTCACCCGCAGAAGTAAATGAGAAGATGAGGAAAGGAGAATGTTTCACCTCTGAAGAGAAGTATAATTTTGCTCATGTGTGTAAGAATATACAGTTCAAATTGCTGATTATGGAAGAAGAAGATGAAGGAGACCCTTGCTGATGAAATGCAGGCTGTTTTTCCTCACCTGGACCTTGGGGACAAGGCCGATCTTGAAGGGAAGGGTATTGGTAGGAATAGAAGATGGGGAAAAGGGTACTCTAGGAAAACTGTTAGTTAGTAAGACAGTTAGTATAACTAATAGTTAGTCATAACTAACGGTTAGTTAGCAGTTAGAGGGGAAATTATAAATAGGTTGTTAGGGAGTTTGGGGGAAAGATGTGAATGTATTTTAGGAGGTTAGTGATTCCTCGAAAATCACTGGTTCTGGAATTAGGAGTTGGAAGCTCCCATTCAATAAAACTACTCTGTCTTTATCTCTTTGCTGGTCTGTTTTCTATCACACTCTTTCATAGGGCCCTATTAGGTTTCATTCTCATATTGAATGGACGATTATCATATGAGAATTATCCCTTGAGAATGGACTTTAGGCATTAGGGGGTAGCTGGTTTGTGCAGTGGCATTTTCCCTTTTCTGATTTTTGGCTTCATGACCCATCTAACCAAACTTGATATTATATTTTTTTTATATTTAAATTGTAGCTCTCTTCTATGGTCCTGCTTTGCATAAGGAGTTGAAGTAATGGCCCTTAGGTTCCCATATTATTTGGCTTATAATTAAATTCATAAAAAAAATTAACTTCTTGTTTGCCTTTCAGCTAAAGATTGTAGCTACAACTACCAACTTGTGGGAACAGTCAATGTCCTTTAGTGCATCAGTGCTTAGCCTGTTGATTATTTTTTTTTTTGTGAAAAGTCTGTTGATTTATCTGTATGTCGGTTACGTGCTCATGGTCCTATGTTAGCCAATTTTTTATACAACTTTTTTTATACTCTATTATATCCAATTAGTAATTACTTATATATGTTTCTCTTTTCCATATTTTTTCATGATGAAAGAATTGGCATGTGAAAGGGAATGCAGTAGGGGTGAGGATTATCGCCTCATCAAACTCACAATTACCGATTTCAATGTACTAATTTTTCCTTTTGTGTTGCTTATCTTTTCTTGTCGCATGTACACTTTATTCACATTTGCTTTTGATAAAATAGGCGAAGAAAGAACAAGCCACTGTTGTGGAGTGCAAAGGCCATGATGCTGCTCGGTTCCACAGCATTGATCATGCTCATGGGTAAAGCATAGTGTTTTCCTGCTTAATTTCTTTTTGAGCGCTCACCTGGGTTTTATGATTTTGTTTTATAATTTTAATTGATTATTAGTCTGTATAATTTTCATTCTAAACAGTGAGAATAATGTTATTAAGATGAAACTACATTTATATAATCAGGCAACTACTTAGATATAAGTTATAACTATTGGACTATGTTCCAGGCAATAAACTTAACCTTTGTCATCGGTTTCTACTAGTATTCAACTAAAATAATGCATATAAACAAATAGAGATTGATGCTGTCAATCATGCCAATGGAACAGACCAACTAGAGATGCACAATTAGATAATCCACAAGTCATTATCTGGTTTTCATATGGTCCTTGTATATTTTTTTTGGACAAGACACTTAATTGGTTTAATTTGGTGTATATTATTTAGATTGAACAATTACTCACTAGTTTCACACATTGGATTTTAGTCACTAGATTCCCACTTATTTGAGTTTTTTAAGCCCCTATTTTCTGTGAAGGACTTTTCCTTATAGTTTGCAATTATTAAGGTATTGATCCCCAAACCAAAGTCCAAATAAATGAAACTATAGGGACTAATATCCAATGAAAACTGTATGAGTCAAATTTTATATTTGGCAAAACTGTAGAGATACTAATTCTTTATTTTCGACCTGTATTTAACATAATTAATCTTCAGTAATTGTCTGTGAGATTAAATGTTCTCTATTTATCTCTGATTCTTGGTCTCCAGTTGGCTGGTTTGTACAAATTAGTTTCTCTTTCGAGACATGATTTCTCCTCTCAAATGGAAGTTCTCATTCATTTTCATTTTTCTTCTTTTTGAGTTTTTGATAACCACCACTAGTGAATTGCTGGCATATTCAATTTATTGTTTGCAATCACCTTTGAACAGTTGGGACAAGGATATCACCGGTATGATTGAACCAAAGGATGGGAAGAAAAGAATCTCAGTTTCATTTGAGTGTGAGACACTGAAAGCTGAGAAAGCAGCTGAAGACCATATCAGGAAGTTCATGCCAAAATTAGCCGGGCTGGATGCTGTTGGTAAGTGAATGTTATGCAATTTACTTCCCACTTTCTACCTCCACGGGTAACTCTGCTTTGCTTTCATTTTGATGGAGAAGTTTGGTTAGTGCTATGCTGAACTTCCGTTATATCTGCATTTTTCAATCATGTATCTGAAGAATTCCTTTTGATTTAATCTTACAATTGTTCTAAATTGTTCCTAGTCTTGGATGACAGTGTTAATATCATTACACCATTGGCATTGTGAGATCTTTTAACATTTATGGTGCTTTTCTTTGCTATTTCCCTTTTATGGCCTGTTACCCTTTTCATGCATTTTAAATGAAAGTGGAGGTGTATCAAGGGACCAGGATTTGATCATGCTATACAATCTGCACCTAACTCTTTAAGACATTTTTCTTGGAATTACTCTTGCTAAAAGAAACCAGCATCACAGTACTTACACTTTTGACTATGATTTGATTAAACCTGAACATGTGAGGCCTGAGGTGGCTGGGTTCGGATGCAGCTACTTCGATTATTATATTTTGATTGCCACGTTATGGCATGTACTCGCATAACACTTATTTTTCTTTCACAAAGAACCTTGCATTCTTTTGGACCATTAAATTACCATTTTGATATTGAGAAGTGCTTCTGTGAAACTTTCAATACCGTTTCAATCTTAAAGCATATATTGGAAACCTTTTGTCCGAATTCATCAACAGCAACATGATGATGTTAAGCTTTAGAAGATATAGGGAAGTAGCAATTTCCTTTCCCAGGTTTTATTTGGATGAAGTTCACAAAGATTACAAACAGTTTAAAATGTTTAATTTGATGGTTTGAATAATTGCAGTTAACATAGGAAAGATGACAATTTCTGGGTTGGATTTCGGAGAAGAGGACGGAGACGAGACTGAGTAGAAATTTTAATATTTTGTAAGTAGTTAATGTCCATTAAGCTACTGAAAGTGAAAGGAAGAGTGAAATGCATGTTTTGAGCAACTCCTGCAGAAAATTGTGGAAAGCCTTTCAACAAAAATTCATCCTTAATAGAGACCACGTGTGTTCTATTCCCAGGCTGTATGTCTTTTCCTTTGAATTGAATGGTTCACTTGAATAGATAAAAAGATATAAACAGAAAATTTTGGATGAAAAATCCTGTTCTTGGTGACTTATTGGTCATAGGTTCGAATCCGAAAATAATTTTTTGCATATGCAAGGATAAGGTTGCATACAATGTTCCTCCCTCTTACATGCAAATGGCATGAAGCCTCTGGACAATGATGTAGTTAGTTTTTTTTTATCATGTTCTTAATTGATACAATTAGTTTGTAACATTTTACCCTACAGATACATATAAGATGATCATTTCGTAATTGGGAAAATATTAAAAGTTAAAATAGATGTCCAGTTATAATGAAGTCAAGATGCGTTTCTACCTTTTACGACACATGACTTAGATTGGTAAGGATTTGGTTTCAAAAGAACAAGTTTTATTTACTTATATCGTTAAATAATGCTTTACAAATTGTAAAATTCACCATTATAATCTTTAAAAATGTAATATTATTATCATAATCGTTTATATATGATACTGGTTATTCAACAAGTATATAAAAAAGACTTTTACTACTTACATTTAAAATGAAAATGTTGCGTTGCAAGAATAATTAGAGTTTTTGATGGTTGTTTGTAAAATTGATTTCAAAAGGATGTAATTTATATACAAATATGTCTATTATAAAATTAGTTATATATAAAATTCAGTACAAATTTTTAAATATAATATAAAAATTACTCAAAAGTTGTTTCAATCTAAAATAAATTTTAAAATTTTCTCTAATGTGAAACTAAACAAATAAAAAAGTGTTAAAAATCAATTTTGGATTCATCAATTCCCCATGAAACCAAACACGCACTCAAATGATCAGAACCACGATTATGGGGAAAAACATTAGCCTTAACATGATGAATTCTTGAAAAAGAGATACTAAATATACATATTTTCTTATAAGTTTGAAGAATAACTATGCGTTTGGATACATGCCAACTAGCCACATCTGATGAAAAATTCAATTCACGTCAATTTGACAAAATTAACACGGAAGCTAGTACTTGCTGCTTCAGTATTGACGTGAACTTAGTGTGAATCATTGCAAAAAATGAATTTGAATTGGAAAATGCTACTAAATCAAAATAATTCTTAACAAGTATGAATCATTGCACAACCAAATTTGTCACCCTGGTCAAATATCCACACATCAATATACACGGTATACAACATAGTTATCAGTAACTACGTTCTAGTTGATTCAATAAAAAAAAATTGTTGCCAATATTTATAATAATCGGTGAAAAATGCTGGCTTGGGTTGAGACAGCAACATGAAGAAGCATAATGGAATATAGAGGTTTTGAATCATAATGAAACATTTCAGCAGTTGCTGAGCAGAATTTTTCTTGAGTAAACCATCAGTGTGTTCAACCAAATCTCATTGGAGAATTCAATGCCAACCTGTCCAAGGAAATGTCATATTGTCACAATTTCATAATAAAAGTAGGTAATGCATATGTCAGCAGCATTGTTACACACTTACACTTTACAATACTCAGGAGAATATTATTCAAAAGTCTCCATTCTCTCCTTTTTTCTCCCTCCTAAACCCTATAATTTCAATTATATTTTCTCACTAGCACACAGGAGGAAAGGAGTTTGGCAGCCACTCCACTTGAATTAACAAAAGATTTTACTTCATTAGTACTGTTTATTGTTGCTCACATGTGGCTAAAATACTATGTATAGTTGACATTAAAGGGTAAACCCAAAAAAAAAAAACTACAGTGTTACCTCTTTTCACCCATCCTTCACATACGCTAGAATAACAGCATCTACATTCATTTATTTCACTCTCTTCATATACTCAAATAAAAATATGTCATAAAGTTGTATTAATCAGCACTAGAATTTACGGTTTAAGAGCATTGTTCACAATAGCCAGATAAAACCTGATAAAATCAGTCAGATCTAGTGTTGCATATACAAGTTAAAAAACTAGTGCTTAAAATTGAAGATCTTGTATCCAAATTCTTTATCGTATTTAAAACATTTTAATTTTCTGCAAGCATAGTTGGTAGGTTCTAATAAACTAAAACACCTGTTAAAAAGGATAAGTTATTGGCCATTAACATTACTAAATTTCATAATATTGCGCCTAGTTCTCAATAATGAAAACCAGTTCATAATTACCATAAAACACATTTCCAGCCTTAATCGTTACTTCATATAGAACTAGTTTTTTTTATTTGAAGAAAAGGAAAATTAAATAGGACTTTACGACAGATACAAGAAAATACCTGAGTCATTAATATCTTACTCCTCAGACACATCTTCTGAATCAGACAATGGTAACAATGTGCAGACCCCAAGCAAGTGACCATTAAGGCACACATAATACTCAATATAATCTTCATAGGAACCCAACCTGCAACTAGCAGTTTGTGGAATCATATTAGCCTGCAGCATGCTCCACAGCTTTGCCTTACAATACGGGCAAATCTCGGTTTGATGGAGCTGTGCACCTCTGTTAATAAGCATCCTCCTGACATTTGATGATGCAAACGACTTGAAAATTCCTCGGAAGAATCCTAAATCGCCCTCTTCACTTTGTCCAATATGTTCACAAGGATCAGACACATACAAAACATCATTTATGCATTGTGGCATGAGAAAGCTCTTTCCTGATGTTCTAGAAAATCGAGTCTTATTAACAAAATGACCAGGAACCTGAACGTTATTGAACAAACCACCTTGCCTGCAACCTGAACAGAATATAAGAAGCTTCCCTAGAGCCCTCCAGTTCCCATCAACACTGTGGCTTCCACTAGATTGCAGATCAAGCATCATCTTTGGAGCTCTCGTTTTGCAAAACTCTTTCCATAGAACTTGCTTCGAAAGATCATCAAACCATTTGCACACACATGACAGAGCAGCAATTAGCTTGGGGTTCCAATTCAAATGCTGAAACACCAAGAATATCACGTCTTCACTTAAATGCCCCTTGGTGCATTGACAGCTAGATGAATGTACGCATCGGTATTGCTTTGTGAGAATCATTCTATTTACCTGGCATTTACACAGGGCACTTATCAATTTATTACAATTTTGATGGCCTACTGTATGACATTAGTACATGTGACAAATCCTAATAACCAAATTTCTTAATTAAGTAATTCGTAGTAATCAAGAAACGTCGGGACAACTAATGAAACCAATGTATGCAAATCATAACATCCAAAGAGCATAGCATATAACTAGAATTCACCTAATCAGGCTGCTTTCAAAAATACTCAAAAGTTTGTTCAAGAAAAGAAATGTTTTCTTCTACTTCGAATGCACAAATACAATAGGTGTATCAGATACAATATATGAAGCAAATTAAAGTATTGTTGCTTCATAGCTCATAATCCATAAAATTCCATCTATATCTTCAATCCAAAAATGAAGGAGTCAAATTTCTATACTTCTGCAGTTCCTAACTGGAAGGAGGAACGAAAAACTGATAGAACAAGAACAATAATACAAACAGAATGAGGAATGAAATATTAGCAATGGTTCTTACAAGGAGACTCAAATGCAGCACACAAATCCCATAGAGAGAGGGATGTTCAATTCAAGTATGAGCACTTCAGCAAAGCCCATCTTCGAAATTCAATCATCTATAAGTTCAAAATTTTCCCAAACTCATTAACATACACAAGGAAGATAACTAAATGTAGCAGAAAAAGCTCAGCATTCAGAGCTACATGTAAATCACATTTTTCAATTCACAACAAGAACAACATAATCTAAAGGAGCCTCATCACAGAACACAGTTAGAAAGCATGACACATGCACAGTAAGTCAACATAAATTCCTCACTACATAGACAAATCCAAATGACCCACTACTAGATTTCACACAACCCCGACTCAAAATTGGAAATTTAAGAAAACCCTTTCACTCAAATGGAAAAACAATCAAGCCCCAACCCAAAAAAGAGAAGAATGGATCACAGTAACTTGAAATTAGATTTAAAAAAAAAAAAAAAAAAAAAAAAAAAAAAAAAAAAAAAAAAAAAAAAAAAAAAAAAAAAAAAAAAAAAAAAAAAAAAAAAAAAAAAAAAAAAAAAAAAAAAAAAAAAAAAAAAAAAAAAAAAAAAAAAAAAAAAAAAAAAAAAAAAAAAAAAAAAAAAAAAAAA
>PYAF01004537.1:3210905-3223266 GCA_007407185.1 Glycine tomentella | reverse complement strand
AAAATAAAATTAAAAAAAAAAAAAAAAAAAAACAAAGCAAAGCAAAACAAACCAAAACCCAGATTGTACCTTAGCTTATGGAACCAGCTTTGGCCATAAACCAAAATGGTTTGCTTTTGAGAAATTAAAGGGAAAAAAGGGTATCTGAGAAACAGTAAAATAAAAAACAGACAAGGAAAAAGCAAGCAACTTGCTTGCAAAAGTTGCAATAAAAATTGTATGCAATGTTCACCTCTGAGTAGGGGCAATTCGGTCCACAAAAATCACAGAACAACACACACTCAAAGCAACAAAAATGCAGAGAGACAACAAGGTTGGAGAAAGAAGACCAAAGAACAATGGAAGAAACTGATACTAGGCTTGTTAGAGAAAAAAAGTATTATATATTGCAAGACATGCATTGAATAGCATCCTTGGTGATTAATGACTCTGTCAAGGACAAATAATAGTGTGACACGTGTTACCGAGGTCATCTGGGTCCAGCTGGCACTGTAGAATTCTAAAATGGCATTTGAAACTTGAAAGGCTGATTGTGTAGGGATATTCAAAACTCAATCAAGTTGTCTTTAAAAAGTTAGTTGAAAATAGATTAAATTGATAAATGAAAGAAATTAAAAATTATATATTTTTATTATGTTTAATTTTGATGTGCTATCAATATTAAAAAAAAAAACTTTAAATGATCAGCCAATTATAAAATGTGATTTCCTATTATGGAATAAAAATAGTTATATAAAGACTTCATTAAAAATAGTTAATGATTTTCTGACAAAAATTAATGATTAATAAAATTGATTCATATTTTATATCAATATCATAATAATTTTTAAAAAATAATTAAAAATAATCCTTAGTGTAATTTTTAAATAAATTTCCTATTATTTCATCATTTCCCTATTAATTTTCGATGTTTCTGCCACCTCTAAGTAATCTCTTCATGTTTTGCTACTAGCTGCATCTAGTCCATTGGTAATGTTTCTAAAAACACAGATCATATCTATGTCTAGTTCTCAAGTTCCATTATTTTTCATTCTAATTAAGTTGAAAAATAGTCTTGAAAAACGTTAAAACATAATACTCAAACGTATTTCCGAATACGATTCACTTTAAAAGAGGATAAACTTTTCATACAAGCATGACTCAATGATCCAATGAAGGTAATTGTGGGATAAGGGTGAATATTTACTTCTTAAGGATTAAAGAATTATAATGAACGTGACAGTAATTTACAAGAAAGAAAAATTGCCTCACTAAAATTGCAATTATATAAGTTGAATATCATTGTTCAAAGGATTAGTGAATACTACAAGTTGTTAAAAAACACATGAGATTTATGCTAATAATGAAGGCCAAGAATTCAAGATGAAATATACAAGTTGATTGTTAAAAGATGAACTAAAATATTGGATGAGAGAATCATTTGAAAATTCTTTAAAAAGATCAAAGATTTTTACAACGTATACATCATCCTTCAACCCAAACACACAACGAAGTGATAATATAATTCATTGTCAATTATAAGTAGTTACCTTAAAAATGAGTATCATGATAAAATTTTCATGTCTTAAGAACGAAGAAATAAGTTAAAATTTAATCAAATACAATTTTTCTTTTAATGTATTTCTCAATGATAGAGAAACAACAATGAAGAAATAAAGTAATATGTAATATAATTCAAAAAAAAAGTGAAATCAATTAAGTTAATATTTCAAATGTTATGAAATATTATATATAGTGATGTATTTAATTAATAAAAATACTATTGTTATATTTTTACATTTTATTTTTCATAAATTAATTGTTTCGTGAAAAAGTAATAGGACTAAATTTATTACACTTATAATATATATATAATGTTTAGAATGACAGCCTTGGACTGAAAATTGCTGAAGATATATAGAGAGAGGGGGGAGGAATTAAATTACACTATATAACTTTTATTATATTATTTTTATAACTTTTATTATATTATTTTTATAATTTGATATATAATATGATTTTTATTTATTCAACCGTTGAATTATATCTACGTATTATCAATATTGACTATGTTAAATTTTATCAAATTAAACAATAACAAAAAATAATCAAATGATTTATATTTTAGTATATTTTTAAATTTTATATTATATTGATTTAAATTTATATGAATGAGATAATAAATGATTTTGAATTAATATGAAATTTTGTATATCTAATATATATGGAAAAAAATTAATCTAAGTTTTAAAAAAATATTATTTAATTAAAAATTATAAAATAATATAATAATTATCAAAATTATATAATAATTTGATTTCTTTCTTAAATATTTGAAGATTTTTTAAGAGTTTTTCTTTGTTTAAGGTTTTCTTTTCTTTTCCTTACCTAAAAGGTAATTCTTTCAGCTACCGTCCAGACCTGTCATGTGTCACATTATTAATATTGGCCCTTCATTTTCGTGGTTTTTATTTTATTAGAAATACTCAAATTCGTTTAAAACAATGTGAGTGTTGATAAATTAGTCTTAAAAAAATATTTTCAAAAAATTAAATTTTTAAATATTTAAAAAATATGATAAATTAATTCTGTATAAAATAATTTAACAATAAATTGATTCATAAATTTTATAATTTAATATCAAATTAATTTTAAAAAATATAATTTATTATCAAATTAGTCTTTAAACATTATGACTTAATAATAAATTTATTTCATAAATTTAATAATAAAAATAATTTATTATATTTTTATATATTTAAATATTAAATTTGTATTTTTAATTTTTTAAAAATTAATTTATTCTCACATCACATCACATTTTGAGAAAATTTTGAGGTATTAAATTATTTATTTACCTTTATTTTAATATTTTCAAATATTATATTGTTATTTTCCGAACTGGTTTGGGTATCTTTGTGTCCAAGACAGACTCTAGTTGCAACTTGATGCTTTATCTTTTTTTCTTTTTCTTTTTTTACCTAAATCAAATCAAGTTGCTGTTTTTTTATTGTTGTTTCTTTCTGACTTACACAACTCAACCTTCTTTTTTTTCTTTGTATTGCATTCAATCAAATTCATAATTTTGTGTTTATAAGGAAAACAAAGTACTCATTTCAGTTTTTTCCGTCTAAATGAGTAACATCTTTTCATCATAAGTAACTTTATTTTTATAGTTAGTAATTTTGCTAGTTACACAGCTAGGCGTAAGTAATCAAATTAGTGGGGACATATTAACGTAAGGATGGGTCCCGACCCAATCCGTAATATTTTTTAAAAGTATATATTTTTAATTAGGTCTACATATAAAGTGTTTTTAATAATTTATTATTTATACATATGTCATACGAAATTATAAGATTCACTTTATAATTAAAGAAAGAAGAAAATAATTATAAAATTGACTTGATGATTGAAAAAAAAAGATTTAAATCTCTCAAATTAATCAAAACTAACAAATTATGATTTAAAATTAGATAAATTAACTGAAACAATGTGTGTCAGATACTTGTAATCTTAAATTTGATCTGGTTTCGAGAAAAATCATGTCTTTAAACTGATTTTGTTATGAAAATTAAATTATTACTTACCAAATAGAAAGATTCTATAAAAAGAAAACAAATATATGACATGTACATAAATTTATCTCCAACTTCATGAAATATATTGTGGGGGAAATGCAACACCAATACACCTAATAATTTCTCATTGTGGAAGGGACCATACCAATAACTTTTGACATTGGTTTTTGGGGCTAGTAAATTATCTCATGGTTTATTGGAGCTTAACTTTACTAAGTCACGATTTCATTCTTATTTGTAGAATTTGAATAATTCATGGGCAGCGAATATAGAAGATTATAATATGTGAAAAGAGAAAAGAAGAAAAAAAAATAAGAAATAGGGTGTAAATAGAAATGATTTGGTTGAAGAGAAATATATGAAAATAGAATGAAAATTTTTGAATTAAATTTAGTTGGTAGGTAATAAAATAAGAAGAAGAAGAAAAATATTCATTGAGTAAATAGAGGTTAAGATAGTAAAAGTAATTGCACTGAAAATTTATTCTCTAAACTATTCATGTGAGTGAGGGGGAAAATGTGTAGATCCCACGCATTTCTCTTTTGAAAGTTTTTGTACACCTCATTGCAACCAAACCATCCAAGCTGATCTGCCAAATATTATGCTCTTCTGCGTCGTTCCTTCCTCTTCTCACTTATTTATGTGCAATCAAACGAGGGCTATGTTTCTAAACTAGAAGAAGGACTTTTTCACCATCACTTTTTTTTTAGATGTTTTGTTTTGAACACAGCATAGAGTTCAAAAATGTTTTTATCTAAGTGTTGAGATGTAATTAAAAAGTTGATATTTCTTTATAAAAATAAAAAAAACTTACCTATTCCATTACCCGAAGACTTTAAACTATGAGCATGTAAGAAAATGATATAATACACAATTTTACCCTTACATATATAAAGGAACAGTAAATTATATAAATACATGAATATGAGGATCAAACTCATAATCAGATAAAGAAAATCTTATATTTGATCATGCATACTCTGTGATTTAAATTAAGTCCTCACATTCTCACTTAATATAATCCATACACACACTCAAACAAATTATTAATGAGTTTAATTATAAATGTTAAACGTAAGCTTATTTATTTAAAATAATAAAGGAACAGCAAACTAAAATTCTAATATCTATTAAGAGTGATATCTAATCATGTTTCTAATATTATTATTTTTTGGTGAATTATTCCTTAATCGAAAGTCCATGACCATACATATAAGTTAGAAATCGATCTTTGACTACATACTTAAGAGAGAAGATTATCTATCAATCATCTCACATTATCTTGTTCAGTGTTTCAAATATATTTATCTTTTAAAAATAAAAATACTTATAAAAAATAATTAAATAAATAAATATTCACAAGACTGATTACATCATGAGACTAGATATATACCGAATTAAGTAATGAATAAGTGAAACATCTCCTAAAAATCAAAAGGCTTAATATATGCATTGGTGAAGTCAGTAAAAAACAACCAACCAACTTGCAAGAAAATATTCAGAAGCTGCCAAGAGAGGTGGGGCTGGAACAATTGACAACCCCGGGGTAGAAATTATTAACAATTTTCCAATCAGAGAGGATAAGAGGGAATCAGAAAATATATAAGCAAATGAATTGGATTTGGAGTAGTGACAGGCAAAAATCTATAATAAGATAGCAGAAGGATGGTGACTATAACAAACTTCTCTTTCATGCTCAAGTGGTCAAATGCAAAGCAAGAAATTTAGGTGTAGAAAATAGCAAGAGTTTAATTTATATGCACGGTTAATATGTACAGAATTTACACCGTCAATTACTCAAAAATTATAATATGTATAACTTTGAAAGTAGTTATGTTAAGTGAGCAAATTAATCATATATGACTATCTATTATTAGATAACTCATAACTGTATAAAATTCTTTTATATTGAGAATATTGGAACTATTTTCTGAAATACCAATCAGTGGTAATCGATGAAAAAAAGATATGCATAAAGGAAGAGGTAAAGTGTAAAGGTATGCATAAAGAAGGAAGAGGCTAAATGGATTTTTTTTGCTTAAGTTTACATAGAGTTGCACATCATTCAGGGTCCTCACACCTTAAAACTGTTTTTAGGAAACTTTCCTTAAATTAAAACTGGGGTTCATTGATCACTCTGAATCATTTTTATAAATAAAGCACCAATATGAGTATGTTTTAAAATAATTTATCAATATGATTCTGTTTAATCATATATCGATCAAAATTATTATTTTAACTAATAAATTTAAGGAAAACATGACACGTGTTATGTTCCTTGGCACGTGTCATTTTTAAAAAAAATTGTTGGTCAAAATAGATAATTTTGACTAGTTGATAATTAAAACATATTTATGCCGATAAATTATTTTAAAATTAACTCATTAATATTTTATTTATAAAAATGATTCGAAATGATCGATTAGCCTTAAAAGTGATAGTTATTTCATTCCTTGAATAGGGTACCTCCGTCTTAACTTTTACTTATGCCTTTTTGAAACTCTTTAGTCACTATTGAATGTTGAGATACATGGACCCTTTTTTCTACTCGCGTGACTTGGAAGCACCTTCCGATCTAATAGTAGTATATTTCAATTTTCCAAATCCGTTGCCTTTAAAAGAAAAAAAACTGCATTCAATTTTGGCAATACTTTATAGCCAATCAACCATAATTTAAGTAAATCTTTTCTGATCTCTTTCACATTATTATTGCAGTTGCAGCCCATTCCTGCACCAAAAGTTCTTCCTTTTTGTTTGAAAAATCTAGCAGCCAAGATAAATAATTTGAAGAAACGACAATTGACAGAAAAGGAGACCATTGAAAAAACATTATAAGCTTTACAGTTTCTGTGAAAAAGAAAAGAACAATGGATGGGTAAATGTAAGGATGGGAGAAAAGGGTGGATAAATCCCAAGTCAAGTTTACTTTATTCAGCAAGTAAATATAGTACTACAAATTGATAAGTATGAGAAGTGTTAGCAACAATACACACTATTAATTAAAATTATAATATTAGGAAAAAATGCATTAATAAAGTGAAACCGATAAAAATTGTAATTTTAATAAATGTAGTCAATAAAAAAAATATATTTAAAAGAGTAAATTACATTTATATCCCCTATGTTTTCTTCAAATTGCATATGATATCATTTCTTTTTTATACATTGCTTTTGCCTCATTCAGTTAACATCCTTAACTAATGTCAATTGAAACATATGAGAAGACGAAATTGCCTGTTAGAGTAAATTACATTTGCATCCCATGTGTCTTTCTCAAATTATACCTTATACCTTTCTCTTTCTATACATTACTTTTATCTCATTTTTAATGTCATTTACTAACGCCAGTGTCCAGAGAACCAGACGCAATGGTGATGGTAACTGAAGCTACGACAGGGGACGAGGATGTGATGGAGGTGAATACGACGATGGGGGCGATGACTATGTTAGTGGCGGTAGCTACGATGGTGGTGGTGGTTGCTCCAACGGAAGTGGGTGCGTCCGAACGCTGTATTGGTGGGCGAAGACGACGATGAGGAGGAGGAGAAGGATATGTTGGCGGTAAGTGAAGAGACGTTATTGAAGAAGATGAGGATTTGTAAAATCCAATATGTGATTCTAAGGAAGAAAATGATGATATTTTAGAAATAAATTTTCATTAAAAGTCATGTGACTAATATGTGTCTACTTTCTGTTAAATTATTAAACAGTATTTAGGATGGTGAAAGTCTATGTGTAATGTGAACTAAACAATTAAAAAAAAAATGTAAGATGTAAAAAAAAAGAGAATATCAAGTGCAATCTAGAAAAAACAAAGGAAGTGCGAATATAATTTATTATATTTGAAAGTGTGTAAAAAATTGTTATGTTGTAATTTAGATTTTAATCACAAATTGTGCATTTTATATCTTATTAGAAAAAACTCTTAAATTAAAAAAATTATCATTAAATAGCATTTTGTATGTTCTTTAAAAACCGCAACTTCACATCTGTAAAGTCAAACTTTCAATTATTTCAGTTTTCCGCCACAAAGATTTTTTTTTTTGGGGGGGGGGGGGGGGGGGGGGGGGGGGGGGAAGGAGAAAAGAAAAGAATCCCTACTATGAACAAAAAGTTATGATCTTGGAGGGGGGAAAAACAAAGATGTGACAAACTTATAAAACAAAAAGAGGACGACTGTTTTTATAACAATAATTGTACATCATAATATCTTTTGTAAGCTTGCACAACCTCATTTATACATCAAGCTGTTTATAAAGAGAATATTTGAGTCTCAACAAAATATGCTGAACAGAAACATTCTAAATTAAACAGCTAGGAAATCAACCACGGCAGCAGCATTAAAAACAGACTGAACAAGAACTCTCCATCCCCAAAATTTAAACCAGGATCCGCATGTGTCCGTGAAGAATAATTAAAGCATTCATAGATATGGCTCAAAATCCTTGGCCAGTATCCAGGCACATTGAGGAGAAACACAAAAGTTATCAACATCCTTCGCAGATTCACATCATTGCAGTAAACCGGCTTCCTTGAGAGCGGCTTTATATTCTTCAACACTTTGAGCTCGCACCTGCACATTAATAAAAATAATGTTATGTAAGATGAATATCTTCACAACTCTTTCCACACAGTAACAAGGCAAAATCAAAATTTGCAGAATCAAATGTTATGCATCATGATCCAATATCCATCAAGTAGCATACCTCAGTTACACAAGTGCCAAAATGGTTCTCAATCTTCGACATCAGCCTTTCATCATTTTCATCACATATCAGGTTAAATACAGCCCCTGTAGGATCAAATGAAACAAATGGAAAAGAATAACTTCACTATTTTGTATCATTGCTGAAAATATCATTCATAATTTAATGAAGAATGAATTATGAATTACTTTCTTTAGAATAAAAGGATAAAGCAAAAAATTTAAGAATGAATTATGAATTACTATCTTTAGAATAAAAGGATAAAGCAAAAAATTTACCCTTGCGCCCAAAACGCCCAGCTCTGCCAACCCTGTGCAGATACACTTCATAATCTGGCTCATCACGTAAACTGTGTTTATTTGGAAGATTATAATTGATGACCAAATTAACCTGAATAAATATGCATTCTTAGGATGTCATCACATTGAAAAGCAAATGAGGAAATACACAGAAAGGGAAGAGTTGAAGAGAGAGGAGAACCAATTCAGTACCTGTTGCTGATCAAAGCCACGAGCAAGAATATCTGTTGATATAAGAACTTGAGTCAAACCATCTTTGAACTCCTTGACAACTTTGTCTCTCTCTTCATTACTAAGAGAACCTTGTATAGATGTAACCTCATAGCCCAAATTAACAAGTGCTTGGTGCAACAATCTTGCACTATCTCTTGTGGCCATAAATATAATAGTTTGCCCCACATTCTCTCCTATTTCAAATATGTAATCTTTTATCACATCAATCTTAGCAAGTTCATCGGGACAATACACTTTATATTGCTTCACTGCATCTAAAGATAGTTCTTCTTTCTTTACAAAGAGTTTATTATGATCCATCCTGACTGTCCTTGAAATGAAATTCTTGACGGTGTCATTAAATGTAGCAGAAAACAGAAGAACCTGGAGACATACAGCCTAATCAATTTTCTTAGATAAAAAAAGAAAGTTGAAAATTAACTTCACAGCATAATAGCGACAGAAACATCTGAATCACATATAAAGCAAGCAATCTAGGTAAAAAGCTAAAAGGTATATTCAAATGCAGATGCAGTTGTTCTGTAGCACCAATAAGTGTAACTAGGAACAGTTATATTTACCCTCCATGCAAATTCAAATTTACTTGTAGCAATCCATTAATACCAACCAAAAGAAGATTTAATCTTTATATCTATGCAATATTGTTTGAGTGAACAAGATATATTTCCTTAGACTGTTTTCACTTATAAGATGAATGGATGGTTTTACTTTGTATCTTTCACAAGTTCTAGAAGGGCTCAGGGTAAGTACAATTTTGCATGAAACTGATGAAAGGACAGCATGAACATGCTATTACCAGTCACTACGGATGCAGAAATTTACTACACATTTTGAGAAAGCTAAAACAGATGTTCATGCAGTTATTTGGGGTCCATTTGGTTTACTACACGAATTAACTTCACACACCACAGCACACATTTCAATTTAAAATCTATCGCTGAGCTTAATTTGGGCACACATCTAGATCATGTTCAAGTTCAACAAATCAAAACCAATTCTACCAAAATCTAAAACAAACAGACACTTAACTAAAAATAATGTCATGTCACCAAATCTATATAATTTCTTGGGCAGATGGAGACATCATGATGCATGAAAGTACAAAATGTGATAGAGAATTCAACAAACCTGACACTTTTTATTGTCTTTTTCTATATCTTTCATTATCTTCAAAGAATCATCTCTAAATCCTTCCTGCAACAGTACAATTCATAACAATCAAGACAGCATATTTACCAGCCAAACCCTATTTAAAAAAACAAGACAAATAGACATGACCTTGCAAGCATTCCCTGAACTAAAACTGTGTCATGCTTGTAAATTCCATTGTGAAACATTAGCGGTGTAACTGGCTAATTCTCCAATAAAATGCAATAATAACTAATAAGTCTAGGTAGAATGATAAGGCTATGCAGTAGCAGTACGAAATACTAATAGAATTCAGTGTTGTTAAATGGCAGAGCTATGGCCGCCGTGGCAGTTTTTTGCCAACCGCCATAGGCAATTTGTGAAGGGAGGCCTGCTATGGCTGCGCCATAGGCTGCAATGATGTGTTTATGTGGCGGAATTTTGGCGTTCCACCGATTTCCGCCATCCTCCAATTTTAACATTGATAGAATTATTATCAAATATCAATAGCAGATCATGGAAAATGGCAGGAAGCTAAAAATCCACCATATCCTCATAATAGCGGATAAAGCAACACGGGCAAATGGCAGTAGTCGCATAGCAGTTGACATAAATCAATTATATATGCATAAAAATTTAAGTTATATTGGTGTAATAACATAATATTAACTCAATTTCCAATTATTACACTACCACTACTCGAATAGTCACAATTTCCAATTGATCAAAATATTTTGTCTTTCCGGTTTACTGATTACTACCACTACTAGCATAGTCACAATTTCCAATTCAATTCAACTGTAACCTATCCTCCAATAAATCACACTAAAAGTTCAACAAGTATACTACCCAATAGAATTACCTGCGCAAGCATTTGATCAGCCTCGTCAAAAACAAGAATCTTCAACCTCCAGGTCCCAAGTTTCTTGAAGCTAATGAACTTCTTGATTGTCCCTGGGGTCCCAATCACCACCTGCGCCATAATAGGTGCCCTTTTCGATACATGAACCGCATCCCGGTCCAACCGCACAAGGCACTCGGATGCAATCCCGGTGTACTTCCCCATCCTGCGGAGCACCTCCACGTTCTGAATGGCCAGCTCCCGGGTGGGGCAGACACAGAGCGCCTGCGGCGCCTGCACCTTTGGGTCGACGCGGCTGAGCATCCCAAGCACGAAGCACGTAGTCTTGCCGGAGCCATTGTGCGCCTGCGCGATCAGGTCCCGGTGGGGCGGGTTCAGGATCATCGGCAAGCTTATCGCCTGGATCTTGCTCGGTTTCTCAAACTTCATCTCCACATAGAGCCCCTTCAAAAGCTCCGGCGAGAGGCTCAGGTCCTCGAACCTCGCCGCCGAGGTGTACGGCGTGTCGCCAGAAGTAACCTGAACACAATTGAAATTCCTAACCGATCAAACATGATATTGCTAACCTGGACAAATTCAAAACCCTACTACTATTCAATTCAAAACCCTACCAACATTCAATTCAAAACCCTAACTTTCAATTAAAACCCTAAACAATAATAATAAATAAGAGAGAGAGTGCGAGAGAAGTGTGTTATCTGAGAGTGAACCGCACCGCTTGGATATTGGAATCATCGGGATCGTCCAAGAGTTTGGAAGAGTTCTTTTCTTTATCGTCGATGGTTAACGCTTCCAGGTTAATGGAGGAGCTTTCTGCCTCGGCGGTGGAGGCGGTGGTTTCTGCAACGGCGGTGGAGGTGATGGTGGTTTCTTCGTCCGCTTCGTCGGCCCAGCTTTTGGTCACCGGCGCCGGAGGATCAGCGGTGGCGGTGGCGGTGGCGGTGGACGACGGTTCTGCCATTTATTGGATCGGAGGAAGAAGTTTGAATAATGAAAGAATGTGTTTTTCTTATATATATATATATATATATATATATATATATATATATATATATATATATATATAAAAGGAATGTGTTCTAACTTTTAAGTGCGCGTAACACTCTTAAATAATGTTATGGTTGCGTTTGAATCACGACGATGACCCAGAAATACAAATGTTTGTGATAGAAACATTTTTTTTTTCTTACAAAAATTAGAAAATATATTTTTGAAATATTTTTCTTAATATTTTTATTTAAAAATACTGTACAAATATATAGATAACTAGTAGTATTTTATCTTGTGCATTGCGGTGAATAAATGTTTATCTTCTACAACTAAAATTTATCATTTATAATAAATAATAAATACTTCTAAATATAAAGTATTATAATTATAATTATAATTTATAATAAATAAGTATTTAAACATATCATCAATTATAGAGAAATGATAGAAACATTTTTTTCTCCAAAAATTTAGATAATATACTTATTTTGAAATAGTTTTATGAATATATCTTTTAACAAAATATGTAAATATAAAGATAATTAGTATTTTATCTTGTGCATGACAAAGACTAATGTTTAT
>PYAF01004537.1:3162690-3209341 GCA_007407185.1 Glycine tomentella | reverse complement strand
TTGGACTGTATCATGGACTGTATTCTTATTATATGAATCGTGGTAAGGAAAATCGTTTAGACTACAAACAAATCATTAGCAAGCAAGGCAAAAAGAATTTTCGCGAAAAATTTACAACTAAGATCATTTTAATACAAAAAGGACACGAGCTTTTAATTAAAATCAATCAAGCACGAGAGAGTCACGAGAGGCGTTACAACCTTAGCATGAACATAAATCGTAGAATAGGAAGAAGAGAAACAGAGCGCTCATGAACGTCGAAGAAGAAGACAAACAGAGGCACTCGTGAACATCGCGGGAACTGGAAGAAGAACAGTGGAGAACTCGTGAATGGGAAGAGGAACAATGAAGAATTCGCGAACTTGAACAAAAACGGAGAATAACTCGCGAACGGTGAAGAGGAATTGAACGAATGTCGTGAGAGAAAGAGGAACTCGCACCCTGTGGATGCTGAAGAAGAACTCGCCAACAAGAGGAAGATGAACAGTAAATGGTGAAGAGAAATGAAATGTGAATCCTAAATTCTGAAACTAATTGGGAGGAAATAATTTGGGTTTTCCAATTAAAATGTAAAGACAATTTTGTATGTTCACATATTTCAATTGACGTTAATTAACGACGTTAATAGAGGGGGTAAAAGTAATGTGCAAAAAGGGAGGGGTATTGGGTGAAATTTGAGTAAAACACAAGGGGTACGAGTGTAATTTACTCTAGAAGTTATTGAAAAATTACTACAAAAGTTTATTTACTGAACAGTCTAATAAGTTTTTCCGTTAGTAAACAAAGTTAAAAACTAGCTAAAATGTCTTGTCGAACATAGTTTATATTTTATATTTATAATAAATAATTTTCTTTATATATTTTTAGTTTTACTTTTTTTAAAATGATAGGTTGAAATAGATAAGAAATTAAACAATTTAGTTATACCAAAACCATAAGATTAAAAGAAACTTTTTAGGTAAAAAAATGAAATTTGACAAACAACTTATACTTTTTTTAAGCTCTAATTTTTAACTTTAAATTAAAAGCAACTTATACCTTAAGCTATTTGTCTTATCATTACTTATTTGTTTTTTATTCATTCTATGAGTCAAATCCAATTATTTGGTTGGGTGGTATCATTAAATTAATAAGAAAATTTTTATTTTTTAGGATAAAATACAAAAGTTATCAAATGAATATGAATAAATTCAATAAAGATGTCTAAAATACATAAATTTGAAATCATATCATGATCAATAAAATAATAATTAGTTATTATATGTTATTATCAAGATAAAAAAAATAACAATATTATAAGAGCATATTATATGTTATTCAATAATTGATTATTAACAATTTAACATGTTATATGAACAGTAAAAAAAACAATCTTTTTAAAAAGAATCTCAATCGGGGTCAAATTGGACAAATCCCAATTCATATTATCAAGTTTAATCAAATCCAGGTCAGACCATATTACTTGCATTTCCAGTCTTATACCTTAACCGGACTGTCCAAAACACTGGGTCTCAATCAAACCAATTTATTTTTATGACTATGGCTTAAACTACTTCTACTTAAAAATAATTTTCTATTTATTTTGATAAACAAATCTTATTTGTTTATTAAAGAAGCCTTTTTTTAAACATTTATTTTAAAATTATTTATTTTAAGCTCAAACAAACTAGCCCAATATAGTAATAGATAACTTATTAATGATTTTTCCATTTGTGTTATTTGGAAATCATGCTAATAAAAAACTAATCACACTCTAAATACTAGAGAAAAGGTTCTACATGTGGTGAAATATACATCCTTGTTCAATAGAGATTTGAATACATAGAGAGAGATGAGGAATCAATTTTCACTACTATAAATTATAATAATTCTTATACTATTCAAAAAAATTTACTACATGATTTTATTTTAAAGTGTGTGTGAATATAGAAGCCATGTATTTAAGATAATTTATTTTAGGATTAACCAAGCTAAAGGTTTTCTATAAATATATAATACAAAAAAGAAAGCCCTGCCTAGGATTCAATAGATAACTAATTTTGAAATGAACATGTTTAGTTAAATCTTATTTATTGAAAAGGTTTTCTATTTTAATTCTTTGTTACTACTACATCATCATCATCATCATCATCATCATTATTATTATTATTATTATTATTATTCTATAAACTAATTTTGAAAAGCATCCACTCATGCTATCATAAGTGAGTAAATATTTTTGTATTTTATTCTATTATTCTTTATTTTTTTCCATTAACTTAAATGAAAAGATTTTAACATATAGAATAAATGGAGTCAAAGAATCTCATAAATATAGCTATTTTTTAGGATTAATTTGTAATAGTTGACGTCAACTCTCCTCCTTTATTCTGACTTAAAACCAACCATATATGTAAGCACACATAGACAGAGTTAATGGAGACAAAAGATAATATAGATAAATGAATTTCTAATTTTTTAATTGAGCAAAATACAAGGTTATGTCCTTATGCAATTTCATAAACTACAATTACTAGTTAAGTAGATAGATGTTTTTTTTGGCTACACATTGACATATATTTTTAGATGATTTTGTTTGAGACATAATCAAACACATGCAAACTTTTACTAGCAAATTCGAAAGTTGGTTTAGTTTACAAGATACTAGCCGTCTCGTAAGTCAGAATTATAGCTGATACAATTCATTCCACTTTTGAGGGTGAATAACTTTCTCATGCGGGAAACAAAATTATCAAAGCGACGAGAGAAAGATGCCAATGTGCACAAAAGACAATAATAGCAACTTTTTTTCAGGTCACATAATAATATTAGTAACTTTAACTCCAACACTTCATTATCTAATGCATGTCATCAATCACCATGTTCTAATTGTCTAATCATAACCAGATTTTCTCTAAATAGAATTTAGATAGCAAAAGGAAGCTTAGAAACAATGCCAAAGTTTCTCCAAATTATTATCTGATTTTGAATATAGAAGTCTCCCAGAAACTGTTTTGAGAAATGGAAAAAAGGGAGGGGGTGATGGATGACTTCTTGCAACATAACTTATGCTAGTTTAAATGTTGCCAAATATCCACTAAGATTGGTTGCCAAAGAATAGAGTAGTATCTCAGGAAAATGTTTGAAACTCTCAAAGAATATATACACCATAATTTAGCTTCCCTGAGCATCATCCATCAAACTAATTAGTTAACCAAATGAAAACAACATTGATTTAAGATATAATTATTTTACTAAAAACATATGCTCAATACTGACAACTCTTACTTTCATAAGTTCAAAGCACTTTTTTTCCTTCCCAGGCTAAAAGTACAAAGTCACTGGCATCACTGTTTGATATTTTATTCAAAATCAGTAAACACAAATCATTCACAATAGGTATGGATTTCCAAAGCAGAATGAAACAAAAAGTATATGGTGCAAGTTAAGGTAAGTTCTCAACACAAAATCCCCCTTTCAACTCTACAGCATGTATGATGCAACAGAGCTTCTAAAGACAAACTCAAGGCAAATCTACCTCTACTTTCAGCAGTACCTTCAGCTTGTTGGCTTCACAACTACTACCAAAGCTCAGGATTATTTTCCTACCATTTCTTTACAAAACAAATGAAAAAAGCCAGAAAAATGTGTATCCAGATTCCATCAACTGACTGTGTTTGCAGAAGGTTTTTTCTCGTGAAGAGAGATCACGGTTTCAAAGGCACCAACCAATGCTTTAACCTTGCTCTTGCGAGCTTCGACCAGTTTACTTGCTGTTTCTTCAATTACATTATTTAATAATCCCTGTGCATCTTTTTTGTCCTGCATGTCTTGATGCCTTAAAACAACCTTCTCAGGACCAGTTGTAGCACCATTGCTGTCATCACAGGCTTCATTTCCCTCAAAGCTTTTCCGGACATTGCCCTTACCATTGACTTTCTCCCCCGGCACTCTTGCTCTCCGAAATTTAAGCCTTCGTGGACTACTTATCTCAGTTTGATTTTCAACCACTTTTCCCCTCCTGAACTTCAATTTTATCATTTGGTTGCCCTTGTCTCTGGAATATACAACCCCATCCTTTTTGGACTTGCCTTTCTTCTCAACTCCCAAAGTCTCCTCATTTTCCATGCATTCAATTTCATGGTTTCCTGAAAAAGAATCCTGCTCAAATTCACTAGTTGTATATTCAGATTCCTCTTGGTCTTCTTGGGATAAGGATTTAGAAATTGAGGATACTGAAGACTTTGGTGATGACAACTGAGGGAGATATGATTCATCATCATAGCTTGCATTTTGATCAGATTGCAAAGTTTTGTTTTCACTTTCCACCTTGATGACGTACAAAGTCTTTTCCTCTAACTCGTTGTGTTCCTCATTTTCAACCTTTCGGGCAGTCCACTGATTCTTAAGATGAGAAGCAATTTTCAGACTCTTATGCTTTCTTGAATTTATACTTGCAACTCTAATAAGGGAAGGTCTGGGGGACAATAAAGCCTTTGAAGGTGACATCAATTTTTTTGAAGCTGCTTTGGAATTGGAGGAGGTTGCCTCCTTTCCTGTCTTGATCTTACCATATCTTTGGCCACCAACACCTTCTGAGGAATTCATAGAAGATATTTGCTTCCTTCTGACACTGCTTGAATTTAAAGAAGTCACGTGTTTTTCAGACAACTTCGTTTCTTTACCTTTGAGAGAAGATAATTGTGATGAAATTTTCACCATATTGGAAGTTGGTTTAGATGAAGTTTTGACCTTGGAGGTAGATTTCAATGGATTTCCCACCTTATTGGAAGTTGATTTTGAATGAGTTTCTGTCTTATTGTCAGTTGATTTTGATGAAGTTTCCACCTTTTTGGAAGTTGAATTTGACAGGGACCAGACCTCCTTAATTGATGAAATTTCTTGCCTCACTGATGGAGATGTATGCGACTTCGGAAGGATCATTAGATTGACCTTGGCCAATGATGATTTGTTCCTGTTCACCAGAACTTCATTCCGTGTTTCTTTTTGGCCATCAAATGATTTTGTTGGCAGTTCCTGCTTATAAGTGCCAGAGGTATCAGAAATCCATGTCTTGGAATCAACTGATTGTTTGAGTTTGACCGTTGACATCTTTGTCGGATTGGTAGAATCCACGGATGCACTGAGCCTAGCAACTGATATCATTGTCCCACCAACACTACCTTCTGAACTGTGGTGAAGCTGTTTTCTTGTAGCTCTATTAGGTATAGAACGTCTTTCCTTCGAATCAAATGCATGTTTCTTCCCATATTTACAAAAATCGTGACATGAACCAGTGGAAGCTCTGAGATAATTGGGAACAACTTTTTCGACACTAGTTCCAGAACTAGCTTTGCCATCTGAGTGCCTTCTTATTTCAACCCCAGGTGACTCAGTAACTTCTGGGGTCACTGGTAATTCACCACTTTCATTGGCCATCATATGGGAGATGAGATGCAGATGAGCAGAATAAGATTCAGGGCAACAATCCTGAAACTTGAAAAGAAAGATAATTTTAGATACGGCGCATTAAAAAGGACAGAAAGTTAAGTAATGGTTGATTCAAATAGTAAAATGAAATACAAAAGCACATTCAATTTTCAGTAGAACTACAGAAATTAGAACAGATCATACAACTTTATGGTGGAAAGAAATGAAAATGTACCACCTACTCATCTACCCTTAGAATCATACTCTTTGAAAGACTAACAAAGATAGAAACATTTTTAAGACTTATCTAAACAATTCTTAGGAACATAAATAATTTTCTGATCTAATCTGACTTGAAACTCAAAATCCATGAGTCTCTAAGTGGGAATTTAAAAATAAAAAATAAAAAACTTTTATTGTACAAAATGCCTATCTTGTTTTACCATCTGATTTTTCTCCATTCAATCCAAAACAATACACTCTTTTCTGTCCTTATAAAATCAAATATATTAAGAAAAAAAATCAATGCAGCAGGAACCAGTAATAAAGCCACAAACAGAGAAGGGAAAAGAAGTCATCAAACATCCAAAAAGAAAAATCATGATGCCCCAATTGGCAAACCACTGTTTCTCACAAACACACTTCAATAAAATCATATTCTCATGTCTTGAAAACATTGGTACTGCAAGACTATATGTGTCATAATTGTGAAACAGTAAACTTTGCCATTAACTAACCCCTGTATAAAAAGAAGACACGCATCTAAGGAAATCAACGAAGAATAAGAAATGCAACAAATTCTAACTGGGAGCTGAGAATCATGGGAGTAATCAAAATCAAGTGCGGCAGCATATTCATCCAAAAAAAAAAGCTTCACCTGATATTGAATTTTTCAGCAAAAAGTCACAACCCAACATCACAAAAGTTATTGAAAAACTTAAGGGCCAAGAAAACGTTTTTATTGCACTACCATCATAGATAAATCATTTTGGAAGGATATTCCAATCCTGGAAACACAAAAGGCATCAGAGAAAAAAATCAAGTTTCTTGATTTTTTTTTTAAAAAAAAGACACCCCAAACGAAACCAATCCAATAAAACAGAAAAATGAATCAGGGAGGTTATGAAAACCCATCTCAATCAACCAACACTCAAAATTTTCAACAAACCCATTTGCATTTAGAGGGAAAAAAAAAAAAAAAAGGACCCAGATGACCATTTTCTTTTATTAGAAACGAGAAGAAGAAGCATACCTTGTTTTTAGAGAAACAAAGGGTGGTTCTTAACCAAAAAAAAGGGAATAATAAGGGTGCAGGGTTGAGTAGTAGAAGAAGAAGAATGAAAAAGAGAAGGGACCAGTGGGAAGAGAACGTGCAAGCAAGTGTTTTTATTTCTCTCGTGTTGTTTCTGGTTCGGTGTTGCGTGTCTCTTCACTGCGTTGGTTTGTTACAGAATCCGATGAGAGAGAGAGAGAGAGAGAGAGAGAGAGAGAGAGAGAGAAGCGTTCAATTTTTTGCATTATTTTTTGGGTCTGAGCTAAAATAAACACAAGAATGGAGATCACCAAACAAACAAGATTTTAAATTGAAAATTTAGACTATTTTTTAGTTGATTTCACAATCTCATGTAAAATTAAATATCTTTATATGTAACATTGTTTTCTTAGATAATTTTAAGTGATGTAACATGGATTTTATTTTTAAATATTTAAAATTAAATTAAATTTAATTAATTAAATAATAATTAATAAAATATAGAAAAAATATATGAATATTAATAAAATACATAATTAATTTTTAATTTTTAATTTCATTTTTATAAATTTGTCCTTTCACATAAGAAGTCATTTTGTTTAAACTCTATATATCTTCAAAATTCTTAAAAAATAACCGAATTTAAATCTTCATTTCTCTTTTATTGATAAATATGAAAAATGAGAGATTTTTAGTTGAAAATTCCTCCCAAAACTCATGATACTAAAGTTGCTCAAAAAAGTTTAATAATGCACGCAAATCTTAAAGCTTTATTAAGGAACCTGGGAATGGTTGGTTGGTTTGGTTGGTGAAATCGTTAAAATGGTTTCTTGAGATTTCGTCTGTAAAATGTAAAAAGGAGAGAAAACACTAATCAAACAGGTTTAGTTTGAAATCTTCATTTTAATTTTTAGTTATAAAAATATTACCCTATTTAATTTTATTTCTTATTTTTAAACATCCATAGAAGAAAATGTGAAATATTAAAAAATTATTATTTTCTATAAAATAAATCGTTTATGTTACACTTCAAGTTAAATAAAAAATCAGTCTAACTCATCATGTATTAACCTTTTGTATTATACTAATTTGTGTTACATAACACCTCAAGTAAAAAAAAGAATCAATTTAACTCATCATGTATTGACTTTTTATATTAGACTAATCACGTTTATATAACACCTCAAGTCAATTAAAAAATTAGTCTAATTTATTGGGTGTATTGACCGAAGTTAATGTATCATTCAAGGACATCGGGTACAAATTTTATTTTTATTTTATTCCTCAATAATTTGTGTAATAAATAGTAAAATAATGGTAAAAAACTATTTTTATTATTTTCTATATAAATCTCTAAAAACAAAAGATATTTCATTCTTGATACTTAACTTGACACCTCAAGTCAAAAGAAAAATTAGTCCAACTCTTTATGCGTTAATTAAAGTTAATGTCATAACCTAAGTACAATAAAAGAGTTCATCTCAATCCAAAGTAAATTAATGGTGTTTTTTTTTTTCAGAATAGGCTAATATTATCAATAGAGTTTACTCAAAGGCAACTTTTTTATCAGTAGCCAGAGTAAATTTTATTCTCTCGAACTAAGAAAAATGTTGTTTTTCTAATTAAAAATAAATAAACTTTCCAATTTGGTGATGCGAAAATCGTTTCCTAAAAATAAATGATACGTGTGATTTTCAACCTCTTGAAAATTGTAGAATGAACAGTTTTGGACATTAACTATGCCACCCATAATGGAATTTTCCTTTCAATTTAAAAATCGATTTCTTAGTACGTTTTCACATTTTTATGAAAAAGAAAAAAAAATAAAGTTTGTTTCATTTCCCAATCGGTGCATTATTAAACATTAAGGTTCATCTCCCATCTGTTTCCGAAACAGTATGCTCATCACGTTTCACAAAAAAAGTGAGGAGATAGTTATTTGACTTATTTCAATTCAGGGTTGAAGAATGGTACTTACTTTAGATCCAATATGAGTATTAAAAATGGTCAGATAAATAACTTCCTCAATGAAAATTTATATGTTGAGAAAAAATAATATATATGATATAGTTACATTTTTTCTTAATAATGTTTGTAACAACGGCGACGGCGGATTTAAGATGTGTATATACACTTCACTTTAAAAAATTACATATAATTATCTAATATATTTATATTTTATTCCCTTTAATTTTATATATTTGAACCCATTATTTTTATATTTTTATATTTTATACTCTTTTATTTTATATATTTAAATTCACTATTTTTAATTGTCCCACTAACCAAAGATATTAAATCCGTCACTGATTTCAAACCCCACATAATCTAAGTTCAGTTTGACTTTACAAGTTTAATACACCTAAACTTAGAAAACGAGTAAACTTCGGGCGAATATCTCTCCTACCACCTCAGGGCAGCTTCTATCCCCCATATTCTTCTGCCTAGGGATTATTTTTCTTATGAATAATTATAAATAACATATAATTCTCATCTTTCTCTATCATCGTTATTAGGGAAGCTTACAAAATAATTTAGTACATGTTTAAATTATAGTTTACAAATGTATCAAAATACTTCTTTTTTTTCTCTCTCAAACTGAATTTTTAAGCTAAATTTTAACTTCAACTATAATTTTGTAAAGAAACCAAATATGATGCTAAACTCATTTTTCTCTCCAAACGAAGTTTAAAGCTTCCCTACCGACAGACAAAACATAATCTTAATAACAAGAAATGGTTACAACAGTTGCTTATTGACTTCAATTCCTACTCGTTGAGCCTCATAATCCTTACAAAAGGTACCACCTTTAACATCTAATAGAAGCATTCATAATCGGTTTAGTTCAGATTTAGGTAAAATAAAATTTAAACTATTTGATTTTAATGGGTTTGGTTTATTTATATTTTAGATTTTTTTTCCTAACCCAAATCAAAATTGATCGATAATGTTGTCATGAAAGAATGTAAACAACATATTTAAGTTTTATTGACTTACACCAACTAAATAATAGCATAAATTTTAAATAATAACATACAATTGAATTATTAAATCATAAAAAGGTTGAAGGTTGGTTATGTGAAACACTTAAAAGGCAAAATAAAATGCAATGAAAACTTTATATTAATAATATATGAAAATTAAACTTATTTTTATTTTCTATTTGGGATAGTTTACTTCCCATCCTTATTTCTTAGTTTAATTCATGTGTTAATGAACTAATTAATTTCATTACAAAAGATGAAAAAGGAAAAACCAATGAGTGGGTGGACGCATTTTTTGCCCTTATGGACCTTATTTCACACAAATGTAATTCCTAGAATTTACAATGTGAGAAATGAGAGAAAAATTTAGAAGGCGTTCGTTTTTCGAAATCTTGTAGAATTTTTGAAAATGTAGAGATGGGTATTTTTTTAATCCCAGCAAAGTGAGATGCTTAGGTTGATGTTAATTTTGTATTGAGTTGATTAATGTCATCCCTAAAATTTGTAATCTGAGAAGTGAGAACAATAAAAATTTAGGGAGGTTTATTTTACGAAAACTTATAGGATTTCTGAGAATGTGGAGATGGTATCTTTTATTTTCAAGAAAGAGATGCCCATGAAAAGAGGGTGAAAATATAGATTTCTATGGGATGAGAATCATATTAATTATGTAAAAATTCTATTATATCCTCAATTTCAATACCTATTATCTTATTATTCTACTATTTTTTATGGGAATCTCTAAAAGTTGAAGATAGAGGACGGGTATGTCGCAATTGTTTTTAAATTTTAATTATTGATATGAAAGGCACTTTATTGATTTTGTTTTTTGTTTAATCGGGGTATGGTTAAAGTTTTGATGCAAATGTTTTTTTTTTCTTGTTGTTTGTTCTTTAAAAGACTGAAAGAGATACTTTGGTGCTTCATTTCTTTAATAGTAAAATATGATAAAAAAAAAAGTTATTAGAAAAATTTGTAAGATTTTTTACTACTATTTGCAAATTGCGCCTCGTGTTGTGTCTTGTGTAGCTACATATAATTAATAAGTTATTTAATATAAAAAGAATATTTTAATAATTTTAATTTTTTTTGAAAATATAAAAATGATTCTCAATCAATTTTAATAATTTAACAAATATATATTTTATGAAATATTTAAAAATATCATTCTCATCTAATATTTTTAGGAATAATATTCCCGTGAACCTACAATATTTAGTGAAACAAAAACCCCTATATTAGAATTTTAACCGATTATGCTGGGTAAGAGAATTTGTCTTGGGGCTAGCTGAGGACTGTTTCAAAGTCATGAAGTCAAGAAGATATTTTATTAAATAATTATTATAGTCTAAGAACTACTCACCATCTTAGACCAATGAAATTTCTTACCTCTTGTGTGATTTCTAGAAGTTATAACTTATAAACAACTTCATCAAATATGAACCCTCCTTCATTTAAACCCATTGTTTCAATGGTGGGCACCGATTCCACTAGTGGGTCTCAGAAACTTTCACCTGCTTTTTGGGTCGGTCCAATTCTGTTGAACATAAATATATGGAAGCCTTTTGCAATGAAACATTAACCCTATTGAATTAGTGAAGGGAAAAAAATATTTCACTTCAATATCAACGACACCTTTCATTTAAATTAATTAGGGTCGATGATAAATAAATTCAATAATATATCAAAAATAAGATGAAAAAAGAGAAAAGTAGAAGAAAAGAAAAAATAGAAATAAGACATAAGAAATAAAAAAACTAAAATAAAAGATGAATAAAAGGAGGAGTGAAAAAATAAAAAAAAAGAAATAAAAAAATATTTCACTTGCATAATAAAATAATTTTATATTATTATTTAATTACAAATTATATATAAGATAAGTTTATTAATATTTACTATAATTATTTTAAAATCATATTAATAATGAATTATTATTGATTAACAGAGACTGTAAAATCATTTTACACTTTGACTAATACATTCATTAGATTATTCATTATCATTAAGCAATATTCTGAAACTTTCAGTGTAGCCGCATAATTAATTAAATAGTTCAAACCTATGTAATTTCCCTAATTCCTTTTGATGGACTCTGGGACTTGCGGGTACAGTGTGGTTGCATGGTCCCATGATAAACAAAATACTAGAGTTGGGATAAAAAATTTCAATTGAGAAAAATAATTTATCAAAAAGAATTTAAAATTTTTTAATTTAAAATTTATTATTTGGAAGTTTTTTATGAAGAATTTAAATTTTTGAAATTTTAAAACAGAATTTTAAACAACTAAAAATATAAAATTTGAATTTTCTTCTAAAAGTTGAAAAATTAAAATTCTCTTCTTCTGTAGAAGCTCTAACCACACCACTCTTTATTTAGTCTTCATCGTCAGGCGGGTACTTCAACCTCAGCTACTCCCACGACACCCATCTAATGCGCCTCTCCGTGCATGAGGTTCAAAATTTTAATTTAAGAATGAAGAAATTTAATTTCTTTATCCAAACACAAAATTTTGAAAATAAAAAAGTTTAATTAATACATTTTAATTTTCCTAAATTTTAAATTCACTAAAATTTTAAAATACTCCATCCAAGCATACTAATTTATATACTATTCACAGTTCAATTAAGCTGAGGTTTTGTCGGTTATACTTTCTCTGATCTTTATTAATTATTATAAATAATTTTTAACTGATTTGCACAGATTGAAAAAATTATTGAAATTTTAATAGTCTTGAATTTATAAGAAAATCTCTTTAACACACTTTTCAAAGTTGCTCTTAGTTTTTTACAAGTCTATGATTTGTAAAAAAATTGTTTGAAATATATAATGCAATTATTTATTTAAGACTTAAACTTAAATTCTAGTAAAACTTGAACAATCTTATGTTAACTAATTCACACGCTCAATGATAAATATTGTTCTTATTTAAAACTCTTCGAATATTATTAATTTTTTATTACCTTAACTATTTTTTAATAATTTATTAATTTTATGCAGTCCAATAACTAAGCATAGTGCAACTAAAATCATCTTAGAAAAAACTTTATAAATTTTATATAAAAGAATTAGAAAAAACTTTAAATTTATGAATTATAAAAACGAACTTCGGGTGTACTTTCAATCAATACTGGTGTCGTAGCCGAAGGATCAGTTATGCATATTCATAATAATTATATTTATAGCATATATCTCATAAATTGGCTCTAAGACGAAGGTCAAGTACCTTGCTTCTATTACTTACGATATTATTGACATATTTGTATACAAGTCATAAATATTTTTAAAAATTTCTTTATCAAAAATATAATATTTTTTTAATAAATAAAAACTCTCAAAAATATTTTTAATCTTATATCTAAACAGATTCAATATATACTATAAATACTATAACAAGTTTATTTTAAAAATAAATAACTATGACAAGTTTTTTTTTTTCTTTTTACAAAGATTAAAATATGAGCAGTGATATCACGGAAGATTTAGCACACGAACCAGACGAACTATTAAATGGATATGGCAGTCATTTTTTTAAAAGTAATTATTGATTAAGTTAAAAAAATCTATAAAATGATTTCTAGAATAAAATACACGTTCATGCTAACTGCACAAAAAACAGTTTTCGTGCAAATTAGCATTTCCGTTAAAAGATACTTTTTTTAGTTTAGATTTATCCCTTAATATTGAACTCAACAAAAAATGTATTTATATTTTGTTTATATTAAAAAAATCCTTTATTCTTATCTATGCTTTATATATCATTTTTTAAATTTTTTAGTGTGTTAAGATTACATATTATTTTATTATTATGATTAGTTAATAATTACTGATTTAGCACCATTACTCATTATTAGAGTAATTTTATGTAATTAATATTGATTTTATTTACTTATTATAAGTAAAGACTGTGTGGTCATACACAACACACAACATTACATAGTATCAGAGAGCACGTGTTATTCTTAAACGACAAATAATTAAAGAATTTCTTTTTATAATTAATATATAAAATCGAACTAAATTATCTGCTCTCCCTTTTGATCTGCAATTGGTGTTTCGTAATGCTCTAAGCAGCAAAAAATATGTTCTTATTTGGTTGAATTGTCAATGAACTGAAATTATTTTCCTGATAAACCAACAAATTTAATCCGTCAAAAAACTAATTCCACATTCATTTTTTTTAAGGAATTTTACACTCATTTTGTTATCTATAAATTAAAGAAAGTCTTAATGCAGTTGTACTAAATTATTAAGATTTTTTTATAATAATTTTTTTGAACTCAATCAAAATTATCTGTTAATAAAAACAGATATGATCATTAAAAAATTAACTAAAGATACTTCCATAATTCGTACTAATATATAAAAATTAAAATATATTTTTATCTCGTATATATAAAAATATTTGAACTCTATTTCTGAAAAAATTTAGTATGTTTTGTTGTTTTTATAAAATTGAAATGTATATCTTTTGTTTGGAATAAGATTCAGATATCTAAATTTAAGTTGACCTTTTTACATCAATTATATTCCTAATCAATATAAAAAAAAATGTCAAATTTTATATTAACTATATGAATAACTGATATAAGTTATCATCATAAGTTCTAATTTACTTAGAAGTTATGCCCAGACCCAAAAATGATACAATTAAATTATGAAAATAAAAAACATACTGAATTTTACATGAATAAATTTTAAACATTTCTATATTTATTGGGGAAAAAAAAACCATATTTTAGTCTATACAAATGATCAATTTTGATTTCCAAAAGCTTCTAAACAAAAGGTCATTGGCAAACTAGGGTAATGGTCTTCATGGCAATCATTAGGATGATGTATAATAGTAAAGTGACCCTTTATCCTGGGGTAAAGTTTTGGTGTCTGCTCCACTTCCATGATAGCATGCAGCCAATGTGGAAATGACTCAAAGGTCCCATGAAACCATTTTCTGTGGCAAACTTTTCCCTGCATTTTGCACCAACCAAGGGGTCCCAATAAATGCCTCATGTGAAGCATATATATATATTTTTTAATCATAAACTTGGGCTACCATGTGGGGTTCCCAAAGATCTAGAGTGGTTTAAGGGAGAAGAAAACTAAATAAAAATATGAAAGAAAAAAAAAAAAGTTGTGTCCTTTAAATTATTTTCTGGGAAGGAGGTAGGGAAAGAATTCGTATTGCATCAATGTAGGGAAGCATGCATGCCTTTAAGCATTAACAAAGTTGTGGTTGCAGAGAGGCACAGAAAAGATAAATAAGAAAAAAGAAGAGGCAAAAAAAATAAAAAATAAAAATCTCATAGGATTCCTCTCAATATGCGTGCCTATATATAAAATGAAAGTGATTAGAATGTAAGTTGGTGGCAAAGCTTAGTCAAGGTGACCCTCCAACTAGGATAATTAAGTTTCTCATAACGAGAAATTTATATCTTCTAGTTTCTTTTTCTGTATTAATTGCAAAAGTTAGGTTGAATGTGAAAAATGTGTTGAATTTGTTAGCAAAATCACAAATTCACAAACTCAATTGGTCATGAATGTAAATAGCCTGATACGGCGTGATTTCACATTATTACATAAATCTCTAAAAAAATGTTAAAAATAATTTATCAAAACTATTCCTATATCTAACTAATAATATATATATTTAGAAACATGGTGAATCACATTGAAAAATTGTGATAGTCTCAAAGCTACTCTTTCACATGGTGAAAAAATCACGATGAGATATAATGATTTCAACATAGTTTCAAACATACATACATACATATATATATATATATATATATATATAATAGTGTGTTTGATTTGGTATTATATCGTGTTGAAAATTCAAGATGATCATAAAGTTACTATAACGGATATTTGATGAAAGTGTTATTACGCATATATCTTATATGCATGTTAAAAATCATGTTAAAGATAAATTGAGACCAAATTCATTAAAAAAAACTATATTTTAGATGTTTACTAATTAATTTTAAAATTGATTTTCTAAATGAATTAATGTGAGACTTTTAACTTTTTGACAAATAATACAACAGGATCAATGTATGTTTGGTTTTAAGATTTAGGCAACAAACTACTATTTTGTAACTTCTGAATTATTTCTCTTATTTGACGTGATTTAAACAATGGGACGTGTATTATAAGATGTGCAACCAAACACATGCCTATTTTATTGTTAGAGAGGAATGTAGAATCATTCATTTTTTCTGTAAGCAGAAAGCAAAACAAAGAAATAAGAGCAATAATATATTCTTCTGCTCCCACTATTTTATTTCTCTTAAATTTCTCACTTAGATTCTATGACAACATGATTTGGGCCATAGCCATCTAACTAAATCTCATCTAATGTTATCTATAGTTGGGGCATGCTACTTAAAAGTTAAGCCACGCCAAAAGGGATTGCATTTTCTGAATAAAGTCTTATTTGTCATTTTTATATTTCTATATATTATTGAGACATAGCCATTGGAAAATCTTTTGCAAAATAATCCAATATCTTGAGTTGGCCAATTTTTTCACCAATCTGGAACTGAAAGGACCCTCCCATTACCAATTTATCATCAACATTTTGAGCATCCTGATAAATAGCCACTATATATGTGGCCAACAACATTACCCCAATTCCGCCACATTTATGTTTCATGTTCCCTTTTCAACATTTATAAATTCAACATCCTAATGAAAGCATATCCAGGAATAGAAATCTGAAACAAACTTTCCACCAAACCATTATAGCAAAGTAGCAAAGAGGAGGTTGAAGAAGTGAAGTGACTGGTTAAAAAAAAAAAGGTTGAAGAAGTGAAAAAATACAAACTTCTACCATCAATTTGACATGGTTATAGGGATTGTTATAATGTTATCATGCATATGGCTGATTTAATAACAAGGATTGAACCCTTTTTTCCTAATAGTCTTCCACTTGAATTTTACGTTTCTTTTTTACTTGAGCTAAGCATATATAAATGCGCCCGGTATCATATTAAACACCATATACCTAAATTGGATGTCTCTTGTTGGAAGAAGATTATAAAAATAACATTGTGTTAGAACAAATGAGGTAATATTCAAATACTATTATCATGTATGGTACTGGTAGGATAGCGAAAAGGAGGGAAAATAGTTGAGAATTAATTAATAATAGTTTGAAAGTAGATAAATATAGCTTAAAGAATTATTAGGCTTTTGATTAGTAAAGTAAAGGAATATCACACATTTCTGCATATTTACAATGAAAAGTGAGATTAATATTTGAGAATTAATGGATGGGGATATGAGAAATGAGAGAAACTAAAAGTTAATAGTTACTTAAGTTAAATAGCTGTTTAGTTATCTTCATTTTTCTATTTTTAATATTTATAATTATATCAATATGACATTATGCCAAGGGGTCTAACTCGATTAAGTAATATGCATGAGTTGTTGAAAATCTTATACTCTTCTCAATTTCTACCGACAAAGAAATAAAAATCATATGACATTTTGGGCCTTGAAAATTTAAGAGTCCGGCCCATTGTAGCAGCAAAAATATCATGTGATGTAAAAAGCAAAGGAAGAAGAAACTATATAGTGCTTCCAGAGCCTGCTAGATTGGACATCATGCCAATCATTTTTTTTTCATTATACAGTTATATGCATCAGTGTTATTAATATAAGCCAAATAATTAACTTTAGTTTATAAATGATATGGTATTTCATCTTTAATAAAGTATAAAAATGTTATTTAAATAAAATATTTTCAATTCATCTGATGAATCATTATCAAGTTTGACCATGTGAATAAACTCTTGTTTTTTGATACTAATACGACATTAAGTGATTCCCATCAAGTGATTCGATATTTTCTGCCGTAATCACACAATTGAAAACTATGGCTGACTGAGTTCACAACTTCTTAGTACTTATTTGCTATCACAGCTACTAATCAATTGTTTATTACAGTAGCTTTGTACTTTATTTAGACTACAAAATGCACCAAACTTATATTTATGTATACCCCTCACTTATGCCTCAAAGAGGTTTCCATATAAAACATTTCCTTGTTTCCTCAACATGTATATGTAGTCCAATGTCAAACAACATTTACATTTTCCTTGAGAATCAAGCTCCTAATGTAACAAAATTATACTTATTTTACATTTGAAAAGTTAACAAGTATTGGCAAGGCCAACTTGTGATGCACCTCTCATCTCACCTTTTCCTGCCTGAAACAGTTTTTTTCACAGCTCCAACAGACACCAAAAACTGGTCAAGGGATGATAGGGTCCTCATGTCATCCGGAGGAAAATAGCTGGCTGCCTTTCCCATGATTGATGAGAAGAGAAGGGAAAGTGAAGGCCATGCAGCATTACTTTCCCCCAAAAACTCATCCAAAAATGCAAATGCAGCCCTGAAATCAGACCTACTTGCATTTATTGGAGCAGCAAAGTGAGCAGGGATTATTCTCTTGAACCTCCAATCTCGTGAAATGCTATCAACCCACTCTCTAACCTGAATCATAATAATGCAAAATGTGAATTGAGGTGATTTTCATCTATCTGTATCCCCTTAATCATCCTATATATGACTTTTGAAGTAATTATTATAAAATTTAACAAACTTGTAGAAACCTTTACGTTGTCAGTGTATTCTAATTGATATCATGACATGCTACAAAGCACAGACACTAGATACAATGCAGAAATGGACACTCCAACATGACTAATGTCTAAAATATAAAACACTGCATATGTATATAGAGACCTAATGAAATGAAATATAAGTATCGTAATAAAAGATCTAAATTGATGGTATATTCACTGTCGAAAGTGTTTTCTAAGACTACAAGCCTCACAAAAAAGGTGAATAATATTTTATATTATATTTTAAGCAAACTTTTCTAAAAGCTAAAAATGAATATTTTTTTAATAATATTAGTGTGTCCATCCATATAGAAGTGTTGACTCAAGTGTCTGAACTGTGTAGAGGTGTCGACTTAAGTGTCCAAGACAAATAATAATTTTTTTAATTCGATTCTTAACGAGAAGAAGCGTATGACAGCGACGTTGTGACACTTAAAATAAGAGAGGTGTTTGTTCTTCATAGATTACATGTTTTCATTAATAATTACAAAAGTATCATCTTGTTTTCACATGTTTTACATTTTCAAAATTTTGCAATTTGAACATTTTAAATTGAAGGATATATCATACTTTGGAACATCCAGGTGCATTACATTGAAGGATATGTGTCTTGCATAAATTTAACCTCATCCAGGTCAGAATAAAGTAAAAGAAACTATTATAAGGTTGAACAGTTAGTTGTCAATTAATATCTCTTAGTGTCTCAAAAAGAGAGAGTATTACCTTTTCAGGAACTTTACTGAAGACCAGAGTCTTCACAATAGGTGAAACAATCAACTTTTGTGACATCTGTTCAAAGCTTGCATTAGGTTCTAAAAGGTTTGATGGACCAAGAAACAAGATCTGTAGAACCATTCTTTCCCATCCTGTGGAATACTATCATCAGGTTCAATTTGACATTGATGTCAAAAAGAAGTAATGTGCTTTGTGCAAGTCGAAATAAATAATAATAATAAAAGAGTCAACCTTTTTGCCGGTTCCTTTTGTCGTCAACTACTGGCTCGTCAGGTACCTCCTTTCCATTACTAAGAAGTTTAACAGCCAAGCCATTTTTTGCAGATGCTAACAAGGATTCTTTGCTTATACACTCAGGCGGCTGTCTTGGGACAAAAATAACAGCATCTGTCACCAATAGTGTTTTTGAAGGTTTGTGGTAGAAAGCTACCTCCACATAAGGTCCAATTCCTGAAACAACCCACAAGCAAATGCAATTTTTCATCATGGATTTACAAAGATTGAAAGGCATTTAGGGCTTGTTTGGGTAAGCTTCTTTAGAAGCACTTCTAAGAGAAGAAAATAAGAAGAAATAAATGAGATGAGCTTCTCCATAAGCTAGAATGGGTTTTCCATTTGCTAACCATTAGCTAATTTGTAGAAACTCTCATGTAACTTCGCTAAAAGATGAGAGGTCATCTACAATTAGCTAATGGTAAGCTAATGAAAAGCTCATTTTAACTTATGAAGAAACTCATTTCATTTTTTCTTTCTTATTATCTTCTCTTATAAGTGCTTCTAGAGAAGCTTACCCAAACAGGCCCTTAGAAGAGCTTCTACAAAGCTTAATAGTACTTATTATACAAGTACGTGAGCAAATATTTGGTTTAGCTTATGAAAATGACTCATGTTATAACCTTCTCCCACCTTACATTCAGTTAAGGTGGTTTGGGCGCATAAAAAAAGAGCAATTGGAAGCACTAGTAAGAAGGATAAATTACAAGATTTTTAGTCTTGTGAAAAAGGGCAGAAGGAGACCAGGAGTAACATTGGGGAAAATTGTTAATAGGGACCTCACAGTAAATAATATCTCTGAAAATTTGGTTTTTTGAATGGGTCAAATTCCATCATGTGGTCCGTGTAGGCAATCTCACCTAGTGAGGCAAGGCTTTTTGTTGGTGTTGCTATAGCTTGTTTTGGTAAACTTCATGGTAAGGTTTATTGAAGTAAGCTTATGCAATAAGCTCTTATTAGATAAGTTTGTAATTAAGTTCTTTACCCAAACACACCCCAAGTTTAGAATTATTTAACAAGAAGTGAAAATTACCAACTTCTGGTGAGCTTAGGATCTTTTGCTCTATTTCACCAGCCCAAGGAGCAGATAAGTCTTCATCTTCCAAGGTTTTAGCACGAAAAATGCCAAAGAATTCTAATGGTAAGTTCAATGGCCAACTCCACTGCCTTGGTGCCACCCATACCTGAGCACAGGGAAATTTTCTAGAAAATGGACCAACAAATACTTTGTGCTCATAAGCAAAAGTAGGGAGAACAATATATTCAACTGGAGCCCCCAATTCTTTAATAAGCTGCAAGAAACAAAAAAAGGGGGGAAAAAGGAAAAAAAAGAGAGATGTTAAGAAAGCATAATGAAAGTATCTTTCTTGATCAAGTCATAGAAAGTGCCTAGCAGCACTACAAAAGAATCAAAGTTTGCAAAGTGTGAAACAATCCAACAAGTGAATTCAAAATAAAGTCCAAAGAATGAGGCCACCCCTTGAACCAAACCAATTCAATTATAAGCCAAATAAACAATAATCCAAATTCCAAAAGAATGTGGAATTTATATACACAAATTCAATTCATTACCAGAAGTGATCAAACAAAAAAATGAGGCTTAGTACAATGCAAGTTTGCTCATTTCAAAACACTAGCATTGTTATACTTCCATTAAGGTTCATTACAAGTTTGCATGCTCAAAGTGAGAGAATAGGCTGTCAAAATGGAACCTGAATACACTCATCAGTTGGAGCAATGGGTGCATGGATCCATAAGCCCCCAGATTTGAGTTTGATAACTGTCATTCTAATGTTTGTGGAAACACTGCTGAAGCCTAATGCCTGCTCTTGTTCGAATAGCCATATACAACCCTTCACAGCCTACAGCATGACCAAGAGAATATGAGCTGTTAGTGTCTCAAAAATAGAATTTCCAGAGAAAAGTTATGGAAAAATGTTCCAAGAAATAACAGACAGGATTTCTATGTACTAGGAAACACCTACATGCCATTAACCATTACATGCAAAGCCAAAATAAACTTATTTCACCAAGTGGCTAAAAGCATTTGACTTGAATACAATAAAAGTAGAGGTTACAGTGATTTGCACATCAAGTAACAGGAATTTCTTCATTGCTCATTCAATCAAAATTCTAAAAACATAATCCATCTTATACAGCATGGTATTATGTTCCTAAAGAATTTAGAAAAGAAAAAAAAAAAATACATGTTGACATTGTAAAGGTTTTTAACACTGTCATCCAATAACAAACCAACAAATTTGTTGACACTTAAAAGTCATAAGGATGTTTTCTGATGGGTTTATGTTAGTTTCAGCTTAAAACCAATTCGCATTAAGTGAAGTTGTCTCACAGATATATATAAGTTACACCCGAGAATAGAGGCAGGGACGTGGGACTTCCTAACAGTTTAAAGTGTAAATTTTTTTACATGCATGCGCCTATTAAACTCAAAAGAACAAGTTGGAGCAAATAAAAAAAAAAAACAGGTCATAGATAGGTAACTCAATGAACAGAAAAACTCAACCAAATCAATTCAGTGATCATAATAGTAATCCAAACCAAACATAAGAATAGCAAGATGGCATTACCTCAGTCCTAATAGTGCGCCTGTTGAGAAAAGGACCAAGTGGGAAAGGAAAACCAGTGATGTTGAAGTAAAACCTGCCACTAGCATTGCTATTTGTAACACTTGAGGTGGCTGAAGCCACAACCAAATTGGTCAATTCTCTTCTTTGTTGCCTTGGTTTCAGATTGAAGCAAAGACCCGTCAAAGACCCCCCAACAAAACTTGAACTTGAGTCACCAAAATAGATGGGGTTCTGCAAAAGTGTGGACTTTGGAGAAGAAACAGCAATGGGTGCCACCATCTTTTTGATGAAACAAACCTTACTCTGTCACCACCATAAAGCAATGGTTCTTATATTTTATTTTTTGTTCTTTCATAAAGCAATGGTTTTGTAAGTGTAACAAGTGCAGCCGGTGCAGGTTCCAAATGAGAAGCATTCTTGGATATGCTTTGGACACGTGGACTTTTGTTGGTGGATTGTGCTACATAGATGTTTATGAGCCTCAAATTATTAATTGTGGAAGTGGTGAAGTAATAGTATAATGTTTGAAGTGTACAAGAAAAAATAACTAAGTCAGGATTAGGACAAAATTTAGTGACAGTTCTGTTTTTTTGTGCTATGCTTTTTTTTTCTAATTAAAATTAGAGTTTGAGCTTAATAATTCATTTGCATGATAGGTTAATGTAAGTTATCCAAAACAATCTCCAATTTTGATTAAAAATTATGAGTTTAATTTCTCTGTAATTATTATTAATCAATTAAAATTATAATAAGTATAGTAATTTATAAATGAATTAATAGAATTATAATCTAATTTTTTTTATTAACAATCAATTAAAAATCATAATATAATTAAATAATAGTGTAAAAACAACTAATAACTTATATCTAATTTGTGTACAATAAGATTAAGATTATATGCCATTATGCCGTGAAGTAGAGAACTTTCTTGTCCTTGTTCTGGAACAATGAAGACAGCTTTCAAATTTGGCGCAGAATTTCTATTCCATTTTCTCCCGTGGTTGATAATAAAGTGGAAAATTCTAAAGTTTCCTCTTGGCAGTTTTAAGACAAATTTTTATAATTAAAAAAAAAATGCATTTTTCTCAAAGAGACTGCCTTAAAATCTGTTTTTACTAATGGATGGGACAGTTTTCTATTTACAGGGATAACTTTAATATTATTGACTCTAAAATATACCCAAAGAACCAAACTTCATAAAATATAGATAAAAGCATTTTTTCGAATAACTGTTGTAATTATTTTTAGACTTAAATTTTAAAATTATTGATAAATGATCGAATTTTATTTTGAATTTTTAATAAATTTTTTAATAAATTAAAATTTTTGTTTTAAGTATTTATTATTTGTTAAGTAATGATGTGATATCATTATAATTATTAGTAATGTTAAAAAATCAGTTTGCATGGTTATACATGGTCACTTAATTATGATGGGGATTCAAAAAAAAGTTTCAATATATATTGGAGATTCTAAACAATAAAAAAATTATTTAAGAATCCAAAATAAAATTTGGTCATTTATCATAAACATTAAATATATTTAAGCTGTATTTTTATTTATTTATTGGTGAGCTATAAAACTAAAGAAAATTTTAAATAATATTTAAAGAGTATAAAGAAATTTCATCAAAAAGTTACTACCAAATTAGGTCATCTTAATTTATTTTTTTTGTCTTAACCCTCCGATTCATCAAAGGAAAGAAGTCCTGACTAATCTAGAGTTTGGTAGAAGATCAATAAAGTCTGATTAAGAATTATTTTCACCAAGAATTAAATTCAGATAATATTCGAACGATTCAACCTTAATTTCAGTACTTTAACCACTTGTGCAAAATTACTTGATTTAGACTATATTAATTTGAAAAACAAGTTTTGTAAAAGAATATATTTTCCAGGCAGCTTCTACTATACAATTTGGTAACTCTCTTTGCTTCAACCCAGTGTTATTAAACTCGATATGACCAATTCAACCCATTGAATCGTGAACCAGACCCTTTGTTGAGCCAATTCGAGTGTTAGATCATTTCTACTTTTAACTCGTTGACACATCATCAAACCAGGAGTAGAACCAGAACAAATAGATATTGTTGGCTTAGATCGATCGCGGCTCACTTGTTGAACACCTTTTTCCACAACATTTTTATCTCTTTATTTGTGCAAGATTACTTTCACATTTCCCGAAATCCTTTACATGTTGTTGCAAGCCTACGTCTCTTTCATTTCTCTCTATTGATAGATTCACATTTCAGTTTCACTTTTGTTACACAACTCATTTAAAAAAGCAAACTTTTTTTTTTGGTAAATTTTAGAAGGCAAACAATTAATAATTACACAAAATGATCCAAAATTAGCATAAGCCGCTTTCTAACAGGCATCCTCCAATATGTTAAGTAATTAATTACCACTAAGTTAACTTTTACGCTTGTTATGCATAACACAAAATAAATTTATTTATATAAATATAAATTTTAAAATAGATTATAAATTATTTGATTATTTTAATATAGACCGAATCATAATCAATTAGTGACTCATTGGATCGACTGTTGACTCAATACCCTAACTGAGTTGATGACCAATCAGAGTCTAATAACTATGTTTCAACCACATTTTATTTATTAAAAAAAATGAATTCTATTTTATATACATCATAAGAAATCATTTAACAGTTGATTAATCACTTATTAATAGCATCACCAATTATGTTTTAATTAACACGAGTGGCTTCAATAAATGTTGATGGTGTCTCACAACCACCCATGCTCTTTTCGATTTTTGGCTATGTAGGGTCTTTTCATTAGTACTGAACCCTAATAATAATGCTATATTATAAAGTAGACATTCATTCCATCATGTTGTCACTTTATTTTTTGGGTGTGCGTGAAATCATTCTAATTTATAAGCTGAAGAAATGTGACATGTAACATATTGAGTCACAATGATGCATAAATGATCATTTACAAGAATTAAGCACCACAAATAAAATCCTTGTAACATCATAAGTTCCGCGGATAAGAGAAAATATCATAGGAGTGTTCATGTTTCGGTTTAAGTTATTGTCATCCATACAAGTGTCATTATACCTATAACTGGATGTTGCATGAGCAGTTCATTTCAGACCGCAAATAACAAACAAAATGGAATAAACCGAGTTTCATGTATTAAAAAACCTTGCCAAACACAAAGAGTTGACACACTGATGTAAGGTTTTGTTATGTTCACATGAGTAGAAACTATCTATTTAGTGGGAGAACCCATGTTCTATTGCCACCTTTGCAAAATTCTCTTGGGTCAACGACAACCACGCACTGTGAGCAAAATTAGTCTCTGACCGAGTAAGTTGGAAGATACCCACAATCTCTAACTCAGGAAAAAAAAAAAAAAACCTTGCCAAACCCATTTTTGTTTCCACAATGTGAGACATGCATTTCTTAAACAGGGTATCAGACCTTCTATACAGCCAGCCATACCATGAAACATACATTTCTTTAACAGAGACCGGAAAATCACTAATTTCAACTTTAAGTAGATAGTATTTCCACACACAGCCAAACAAACAACTCATATATTATATACAATTTACGAACATAACAGTATAATCTGTATTGAAAGTAAGACTTGGCAGTAAACAAACAAATTATTGCCACCAGAAAATGGCTCAGCATTTATCATTACCCTATCCCACCGCCCTGGTTGACATCATCCCTAATGCCAAAAACTGACATTACATCCACCAACTAGCCAAGTTCGACCTGAGCTACAATCAAGACTCAAGTATACAGAGATTGAGAACGACCCTATATGGGAAGATAAATAACAGCTTGTAAAGGAGAAGTCGGCTAATTACAAAGTAGAAGATATAAGCTGTTGTCTTAATGTTTGCAAAGTTGGAGCCTATACTAGTTCACAATCTTAAGTGATAATTTCCCTGACAAGCCAATCCAAACTAGGATATGAGAAGTACAAAATCAGAAAAGATGGGAGGGCAAACAGAATTGTAACAAGTACATACAGAGCCAAAATGGCTGCACTTGCTGGTATTGCATATAAGACAATTAACAGGAATATAATGACCAATGGGAACTTAGCCATCAACTGGACAAAGAAGATCAGTAATTTCCGAAGATAAACATGAAATCTTTCCATATTGAGGTGATTACCAGTATTACCATGATATAGGTTGGCACTCGATGTCTCTGGATGGCAAACTTGCCCCCTCCAAAGGTTTCCATAGATTACTTGGCTTCCTGTGGTTAAATTGTCTTTAATTGAGTGTTGTTGATTATCACTACAGAAAGGTGAATGTGATTTCCCTCTATCACCATTCATGCTCTCAACCATCCAAAGAAGAAAGTAGTTTTTGCGAGGGAATTTAAGATTTCCCTGGTAAACTAAACGGAAGGACAGAAGGTTGCACCATGGGCAGGAGATAAAAAGGGGAAGTTGAACAGGCAGAGTTGGAAATTTCACAACAGCCCACTGCAATCCGAGGATACAATTTTTACAAAGGGTGTGGCCACACCATAAAACATAGGGCACATTTTCAACAATATTGAAAGATTCCCAGCATATTGGGCATTCCAGCCCTTCCTCTCTGCCTATAACAGAAGTCTCATCATCAGAACATTCTGAAGCAGAGTGAGTAGGCTTCAAATCATTTTTCAGCCCCACAGTTCCAGCAATGCAATTCGATGCAAAGTTCCACATTCTGAATTACAATATGTAACCAATCAGAACGCATCATTCAGACGTCAAGTTATCATTAAAGACTGACCCAAAGAATAAAATCTGAAACATGCCAGTAGGACAGAGTCACAGATGAGTAAAAGGAATAAAATAAAACAAAAAATATTAAAAAAACAAGTTGCCATAAGAACATCTTGACTCAAAAATATAAATGTTGTATTAACAGAATTTAAATTCATTCAAAGTAAAGCAATATCCATGATCACATATACCCATCATGGAAGGTCTTGATCATATGCAACCAAGTTAATCTACTGTATGCATTTGACACACTTTCTATAACCATAATGTACCAGGAAATAAAATGAACTTCAATAATATATATACATACATATATATATATATATATATATATATATTGATACCAAATAAGTTTTTCTTTTTTCTTTTCTATTCTAATTCTCTTGAGAGCAAGCAGTCAAGTTTAGCCATAATGACAACCTCATACTACATGCATTTAATATACTTTCTAAAGCAAATCAATCACAATATAAACTAATAAGTATATTCCACAGTACTCTGTCTGTCAGCTGTGGAAATGCAACTTTTTCCTTTGGAAATGAAGTGAAGGACCAGCCAACCAGCAAGCATGTTACTGTGCCACACACTCACACATAGAGAGGTGCTTTCTTTTATCATGCTCATGAAAGAAATAATAAATATTATAATCCATGTGTGCTATTCCCTAAATATGAAGCTTAGATTGTTTGCAGTTATTTGTATGTTGGATGGGGGTGAATGGGCAACAACAACCTATGTATTTGAAACTAACAGCAATGTGCCTAAAAATTCCACCAGGAACAAAATCAAGCTTCTCAGTATTTAATCAAAAGCTGCCTATAAATCACTCCCCCGACCCTACACAAATAACATACAACACACGCTCACACATAGAGAGGTGCTTTCTTTAATCATGCTCATGAAAGAAATAATAAATATTATAATCCATGTGTGCTATTCCCTAAATATGAAGCTTAGATTGTTTGCAGTTTTTGTATGTTGGATGAGGGATGAATGGGCAACAACAACCTATGTATTTGAAACTAACAGCAATGTGCCTAAAAATTCCACCAGGAACAAAATCAAGCTTCTCAGTATTTAATCAAAAGCTGCCTATAAACCACTCCCCCAACCCTACAAAATAACAAACAAGGAACCAGAGGAACTTACATCGACGTCAGAATGCCTTTTATGCATGCTTTATTCTGTTTTTATTGTTTATATATGACTCTCTTTCTGAGGTCTGTAGAAGAGAAGACATTAGCAAAAAAAATCTCATAGAAAGTGTATCATTTAATAAGTTTTGTTTTTGAAGAAGTTACCTCCAGTCCTAGAAAGAATTTTCCAAACACTGTTTCGTAAAGAATGCTAGACATCAAGAATACAAATGCAGGCATGTGTGGATGTATTCACCATTCCAATCTAGAGGTATGATCATGAAGCATGCACGAAACAGTAATATAGTTGACGGTATATAACTAAAGATAGCTCAATCCAGTTAACAATCAGTAATCAAATACGAACAGCATGTTTAATTAGCTGCCCACTTTTATATGCACTGACTCAACTGCAAAGCATAACCCAACTAGAGAGCTATACCAACATTTAGCATCAAAAGTCACCAAACTTTCCGCAATGGCTAGCACAGGAAACAAGCGGCATGTAGAAACCAATCAAATCAAACTACCAAAGCACCCCACACTACATAAATGCACACTAGCCAAAAAGTTAAGTCCAAGTTTCTAACCCAATTAAGTTACCAATGACTTTTCTGAGTTAAAAAAAAAAAAAATTACCAATAACTTGATAGCAGATATGAAACTTACTAGGGCAAACTCCTGTGTTTCAATATTATGAAGTTCAGAGAAAGAAACACACATTTCTTTCATAATACAAAAAGTGAATCTAATAACCAATTTTTCTTTTCCTTTTATGTTAAAAATTATGTCTTTCGTTCTTCATATCACCTTAATCAAGATCAGGAGACGATTCACACGACAGAATTTTGAGGAACAAAAAAATCACAGATGCGATATTTTTTCTTCTGCATAGTTCATATCAAAGTTCACCCCATTTCATAGCATCCAAAATGAAAAATAGCTTCTTAAAACAAACCAAAACACGCATCAAAGACAGCATCAAATCCAAATAGTAACGAAAACGAGAGAATTCTAATCAGTCAATTAACACGAAAAGCAATAGCAAATTGTAATCCAAAATTATTTGTTAAGAAAAACCTAATCAAAACTAAGCATTTGATTAACACGGGAAAATAAGAATAAGCAGAAATCAAATTGGATTAGGAAAAGAAGATGATACCGATTACGCGCAAAAATAGAGAATCGGGGAAGCAGAAAGGAGAGGAGAGTGACAGTGGCAGCACCATGAGAGAGAGAGAGAGAGAGAGAGAGAGAGAAACGGTGGTTCCGTTCAATTTGACTGAAACTCACAAGGAAAACGACGTCGTGTTTATTCACCTGGCCCACCCTATGCCAAGACCATGATGATGATACAAATATTTGGTTTAATTATTTCATGGATGCTACACTTTTATTAATTTTTTAATCAAGTTTTTGGAGTTTAAAAATTCTAAGAAAATTGTGTATAATTTATTTATTTTAATTTAGATTACCATCATTTAAGCTTTGTTAAATCATGTTATTAAGATATTTGTAAGTTAGCATTAGCAATCAAGTGCTCCTTCTAATCTTCTTTTTCACAATAATATAGTATATGTTCTCATATTTGTACTTCAAAAAATCTATCATACCTGAATTCTTATACGTGTTGGTAATAACTTTAATATATGTGTGTTTTTATGTTGGGTACTTAAATGTTTATACTCGACTTTGTTACTTACACTTTAATTAATTATAAAAAAATATAAATAAAAATAATAGTAATTAAATTAAAATCTAATTTAAAATATTTTATAAAATATCACAAAAATTAAAATTTTATTCAATATTTTTTTACAAAACATAACAATGAAAATGTCCAATAAAGAATGTTTCTTAATTAACAAAATGTGATCTATCTCTAAGCAAATAAAGATCATATATATCTTTATAAGCAATGTTATATTTCTTAACTAAAGAATAAGATTTATCTCTTCCTAAATAACGAACCTCCTTTTATACAAAAGGATTCACACAATAATGTAAGGTCTTGACTGTCTTAAGGGAATAATTTATTTAAGAGAGAAATCATGTTTCATACTCGATTTTCTTTATGTACAAAATTTCTTTGGCCAATAACATTTATGTATCGCGAGTGAAATTAGTCTATGATCCAATGGATTGAGAAATATTCGTAGTCTTTGACCCAAGACAAAAAAGTTAACATTTTTTTTATGTTTGATGGATTAATGAACATGATTTATCTCTTATTACTATTATTATTGACGTGAGTATTGGTAGGATTAGGTATTAAGGTATTTGTACTCGTAACTATATCCATTAAATTTTGTGGATAATTACTCTTTATGGTAGATTGTTTCATGTATATTATTCGTTGACATCCCTACAAATCAATAATCACATGCTTTCAATTTATTTCTTTTCATAAATGAATTCAAAGAGTCTTAATCATTAATGATACAATGAACACTCACACAATTATTCAAACTTGCAACATCTTAAATTTGTTAAAATTCCAAACAAACACAAAAAATAAGCCTAGTTTTGAGCTCTTCACTTTCACTACATAGTCATAAAAATTTTAAAAAATAATAATTAGTATATATAGGAAGAGTTACTTTCGAAACTACCCCCCAAAAAAATACATTGTATGCAATTACATAGAATAAGGACTACGATGAGATTATTACATCGAATCATATCTTATTAAAGCAACAAAGATTACCAAAAAAATAAATATCTAGTTAGCAACGGATTCTAAAAATATTAATGAGAAGCATGAATTATATATTGTTAAGATAAAACATTGCAAAAAAAAAAAAAAAAAAAGGAGGTTTACGAAACTACGTCGTTTGGCCTCTCTCCACAGAGTATTCCTCGTTCCCAATCCAAGTCTCTCTTACTGACTCAGTTTCCCCATACAAGAACCTTCTGAGTTCTTTCCAAAACCAAACCATATTCCACTCCCAACCCTTTCCTTTCACTCTCACTCTCACTCAACAACAATAAGACCCTTTTCCCTCATCACTTTCCCTTACTTTCTTTCTTTCTTTCTTCCTTCACAAAACAGACCTAACAAAACAATTCAATTTCAATTTCAATTTGATCACTCCGATAACTTCCATTTATGGCCGCGGCGAAACCTCAACGCACTCCGCAGGAAGTGGAGGACATCGTCATCCGCAAAATCTTTCTCGTCTCGATCACCGAAATCGCCAACACCACCACCACCACGGATTCAAGAATCGTGTATTTGGCACTGACCGCGGCCGAGATTCTCAGCGAGGGCAAGGGGCTCCGCCTCTCGCGAGATTGCATGGAGAGGATTTTAATCGACCGTCTCTCCGGCGAATTCGCCGTAGCCGTAGACGAGTCTCCGTTCCAGTACCTCGTTGGCTGTTACCACCGAGCGCACGAGGAAGGCAAGAAATTCGCGAACACGAAGGACAAAACCCTACGGTCGGAGATGGAGGCGGTGGTGAGGCAGGCCAAGAAGCTCTGCGTCAACTACTGCCGGATTCATTTAGCAAATCCCGAGCTCTTTACGAGCCCGGGTTTGGCGAATTCCGGCGGTTCCAATTCGCCGTTGCTGCCGCTGATTTTCGCGGAGGTAGGCGGCGGGAACGTGTTCGGCGGGGGCGGCGGAGGGGCAAAGAGTCCGCCGGGGTTTCTGGAGGAGTTTTTCAGGGACACGGATTTTGACAGCTTGGACAAGATTCTAAAGGGTTTGTATGAGGAGCTGAGAGGGAGTGTGATGCAGGTTTCTGCTCTTGGGAACTTCCAGGACTCACTGAGGGCTTTGTTGTATTTGGTTAGGTTTCCCATTGGTGCTAAGTCTCTTGTGAATCATGAATGGTGGATTCCCAAAGGGGTTTATGTGAATGGGCGTGCTATTGAGATGACCAGCATTTTGGGTCCCTTTTTTCATATCAGTGCTCTTCAAGATCAAGCTTTTTTCCAGTGCCAGCCTGATGTTGGGTGAGCTTAAGATTGTGGATTTTGCTTTACTTGAAATTCATTGTTGATGGGTTTTTACTGGTCTTGCTTTTCTCTTTTTCTGCATTGGTGAGAGGAGCCGAAGGGAGACTAGCACATCTTTTTTTTTTTTTTATAACCACAAATGTTAGTTTGTTAGTTTTTGTTAGAAATGTCAGTGGGAGGAATTCGAACCCATGACCTCTCCCTCCCCCCTTCTCCCTTCACCCTTAAGCCCAACCTTATATCTCCGAGTAGTAGTACATGTGATTGGTTGCTTTTTTTTTTTTTTTTTTTTTTTTTTTTTTTTTTTTTTTTTTTTTTTTTTTTTTTTTTTTTTTTTTTTTTTTTTTTTTTTTTTTTTTTTGTGAACTTCGCTAGAGTATACCGGATTAGTTAAGCAAACATGGTTCAAGTATAATTTTGATGTGCTTGTTGGTTCTATGTCCTTTGGTTTCATAGAATAGGAAACAAATGGTTTATGGTCAGTATGTTGGTCCTTCAGCAAATTATTGTTTAGAAAAATTACGACTTTGTTATGAGACTTTTGGTGTTGTATGGGACTGAATGTCGGGCAGTAAAAAGCCAAAAAAAGAATAAATGCAATGTAGTAGAAATGAGAATGTTGCATTAGATGAATGAACTTACTAGGCGAGATATGATTTAAGAATGAATGCATTGGGCAAAAAGTTGGGGTGGCATTTATTGTAGAAAAGAGTGTTGTCTTGCCTTAGGTGGTTTGGGTATGTGTGGAGAAGACTTATAGAATCACAAGGAGAGTATATTAGATGGAGGGTAGTCCAGTTGTCAGAGACGAGAGGGAGACTAAGAGAAAACTTAGGTAAAATAATTAGGAAGTTTGTCAAGAATTTGTCTATAGACATGATTTATGAGTGAACATTACAGTGCCCTTTGATTCAGTTAGCCAAGCCCACTTAATGGGAAAAGGCTCAGTTGTTGTTTATTTGCTACCCCTATATTCTTGTTCCGCTTCTTGCTTATTGTTTTCCTTTTGAAGTCTATATGTTTACCATATGAACCCTTGCAGACTTATTTGGATGGGATATTTTATTGTTTATTATTTAATCAGGCTCACTTTTTAACTTTTTTTTTTCTGCTCACATTTGAAATCCAGGCAGCAATGTTTTTCTGATGCATCAACTAGGCGACCTGCTGATTTGTTATCTTCATTTTCCACTATCAAAACTGTCATGAACAACTTATATGATGGCCTAGCTGAAATACTCCTCATCCTCCTTAAAAGCCAAGATACTCGTGAACGTGTACTTGAGTATCTTGCAGAGGTGATCAATATAAATGCATCCAGGGCTCATATACAGGTAAATTTCTTTCTTATCTGCATTTTTTTAGTGGAAGTGCAGTGACACAACAAACAAGATAAATTGTATTCAATTGCTTCATTCTTATTTTATTTCATTTTTCTTTTTTGCATTCCTTGTCATAATGTTCATGCTGAGTTTTTTAACTACTCATACCTGTTCTTTGTTATATGTCTTATGAGAATATGTGTGACATTTTTCTTCATCTTAAAAACAGGTTGACCCTATTACTTGTGCAAGTTCAGGCACGTTTATAAATCTCAGTGCTGTCATGCTTCGTTTATGTGAGCCGTTTTTAGATGCAAATTTAACAAAAAGGGACAAAATTGATGCAAAATATGTGCACTACTCAAACCGCTTGAAGCTAAGGTGAGGGCTTTGTGTTGTAAATATTGAGTTTCTCATGGAAATTTGAAATTTCATGCATCTCCCTATAGGTAACTTTTAGTCATGATTCTGTTTTAGTGGGTTGACTGCTCTTCATGCATCATCAGAAGAAGTTACTGAATGGCTTAATAGTAAAAACCCAGCTACGACTGGGGCAACCAATGAATATAATGATGATCAGAAACGCTTGCAACAATCCCAAGAGGCCAGCAGTTCTGGTAGTAATAATTTTGGTGACCTCTCAAATGAATATTCTGCACGTGCTGAAAAGACAAAATATTCATTTATTTGCGAATGCTTCTTTATGACTGCAAGAGTGCTCAACTTGGGCCTTTTAAAAGCATTTTCTGACTTCAAACACTTAGTTCAGGTAATCACATATATGCTTGGGTAGAATTAGAAATTGTTAGTATTATTTTATGGGAGCTAACTATTATTGCTGCCTAATTTTTTATCTGCTTTGAATGATTTCTTCTAAAGTTATGTAAAGTATAAATACTGGAGTCATATTATATACAGGATATTTCTCGGTGTGAAGATGCTCTTGCCACACTTAAAGCCATGCAAGAGCAGACACCCACTCCTCAGGCACAATTGGATATAAATCGACTTGAGAAAGAAATGGAGTTGTACTCACAGGAAAAACTTTGTTATGAGGCTCAGATATTGAGGGTAGGTCCTTTCCCCCCCACTTTGAAGTTTCTTGTTTTCTATGTTATTCTATGTTAGCAAATGCAGATATATGAAAATAAAATAAGTTGCTTCTGTGCTTGTATTGTGTGTGTTTTTGGGGAGGGGGTGTGGGGTTGAGAAAATCAAACCTTGATTAGCTTTATAGTTTCTGTAGCAATATTAGTTGTACAGTCTATTATTATTATATATAGTGTACTGCAGATCTTAATGTACTACAACTGTAACCTTGTACAATTGTATTGTCTGTACATATGTCTCTGCTCTAAAATAAATAATTGTGTACAGCACTACAGTTTCATTCACTCAATCTTCTGTTCTAAAACGTTTCTCTATCTAAGATCTTTCTCTCTCCATATGCATATGGTATTGGTTTCTAATGTCGAAACACCAGCTTTCTCCTCTTTTCGTGCAGTTGTTTGGCTGTGACTTCTCTTATCCAGCTATCTAGTAATTTCCTTTGTTGTAATCTACTAGTTTCATCAACTTGAATGGGCTTTTAGCATATGTATTTACTGAAGTCCGTCAAGGACTCGGGGGTTTTCGAATTAGCTACATTTATAAACATGCTGCACATATGATTTCAATATTCGCATTTTAATTATTGGCTTCACATTTTTTCCTTAGGATAACACACTTATTCAAAATGCGCTTTCCTTGTACCGCTTGATGATTGTTTGGTTGGTTGGCTTGGTGGGTGGATTTAAGATGCCTCTACCACCAACTTGCCCAATGGAATTTGCTACCATGCCTGAACATTTTGTGGAAGATGCCATGGAACTTTTAATATTTGCTTCACGGATTCCAAAGGCCTTAGATGGAGTTGTGCTGGTAGACTTCACTCAAGAGTTTTTTCTTGGATTAATCCTTTATCTCCAAAATCTTATGCAAGATAATGCATTTATATTGCTCTGCAGGAAGAATTTATGAACTTTATAATTATGTTCATGGCCAGCCCTGAATTTATCAAAAACCCATACCTTAGAGCAAAGATGGTTGAAGTATTGAACTGCTGGAGGTAATTGGTGTCCTGTGTAAAATTGGAAAATTTGCTTATCATTATTATTATATTGCGAAAATTTGTTTTACGTCTTCAAGCTATATAATTGAGTATATGTGTTCCCTCTATCCTATTCCCTCTCTGCAGCGGCTCAACCACTACAGCCACTCTATTTGAAGGCCACCAACTCTCTCTTGAGTATCTTGTGAGGAATCTTCTGAAACTTTATGTTGACATTGAGTTCACTGGTTCTCACACACAGGTTAGTCTGCATTTGAAGACTGTTGGCGGCATGACCCCCCCTAATACTGTCAATTTCTAGAGTAATATGAGGAATATAGTTGAATTGTGTGGAAATCACCTCTCTTCTTGACTTTCTTGAAACTCAAGCTTGAGTATCAAAAGGGGGGTCCATCTTAGTCATGTTAGTGGTTCTGTTTACTTGAGACAGATCAATAAATATGTTCTATTTTAATCCTATGCATGTGATTGATTAGAGCAAAGCCAGATTCACCAATTTTTTATATAGCTCTTAATATAATGCCCCAATTATGGTTTGCTAAATTAGCACATATTGATATATTAATATACATATTACATTCCATGAGTTCCAGTATTTGAAATCATTAGCCTTTCTGGGTTGTTGAATACCAGACTTAGCTAATTGTCTTAATTGTCACTTGTCCATTACAGTTCTATGACAAGTTTAACATCCGCCATAATATTGCCGAACTCCTCGAATACCTGTGGCAAGTCCCTAGTCATCGTAATGCTTGGAGACAGGTAATGTATAAAAGATTTTTTTTTAATATCACACCATGACTGTATCTTATCTTTTTCTAAATGTAATTTTTTTTTCTAGATTGCTAAAGAGGAGGAAAAGGGTGTCTATCTGAATTTCTTAAACTTTCTGATTAATGATAGTATTTATCTTCTTGATGAAAGTCTGAACAAAATTCTTGAGCTAAAAGAATTGGAGGCTGAGATGTCAAATACTGTTGAGTGGGAGCAACGACCAGTTCAAGAGAGGCAGGAGAGGACCCGGTTATTCCATTCCCAAGAAAATGTCTGTTGTCCTTTTGTTTCAATATATAATTAGGTATCAGCACTTGTTTTTTAAATAATTTAATAAAGCTTTTAATGCTGAATATTTTTATAGATTATTCGGATAGATATGAAGTTGGCAAACGAAGATGTCAGTATGCTTGCATTTACTTCAGAGCAGATTACTGTTCCATTCCTACTTCCCGAGATGGTAATTTTTCTCTTTCCAATCATGGCATGTTATGCATCTTGTCATCTCATAAAATAGTTTATCGCTGAACTATGATCTTCCTTTGAAATTTTGTTATTCTCCTAATGAGTTCAATCTTATTTTTCCACGTTTTCAAGGTTGAAAGAGTGGCTAGTATGCTCAATTACTTTCTGCTGCAATTGGTGGGTCCTCAAAGAAAATCGCTTAGTCTGAAGGATCCTGAGAAATATGAATTTCGTCCAAAGCATTTGCTAAAACAGGTTGCATCCACTATATTTCAAAATTATTTAAAGTGAGTTTTTCGGTAGTGAATAATTATGACAGGAGAGGTGATATGCTGTTCTTTTGCAATCTGTAGACTCAAATTCAAACATGACTACAATAGGATTGATTCTAAAATGTTGTTTTTACATCTTTCATTAATCCGAGGAATTTGAAAAAACTTTCTTGTTTATACGATGTTCTGTGTGCTTATCTTTTAGTTTGTTGAAAAACTTTTCTCAACTGTAGTAACTTGGTTGTTGCTCTAGGCTTGCAAAATACCAAAATCCTTTTGTTCTTAATTATTTATTATTTATTTATATTATATATTAATGGTTTGATTAGTTTTTTTTGGAAGAGTGGTGGGATGATGTTGGCACCGGAATCTTGTATATCATTTATATTACATGACACAATACACAGAACAAGTGTACTGTATCACTAAACTTTATGTTTCATAGCAAACTACTAACTTTAATTTATTCATTTGCAGATTGTGCACATATATGTTCATCTAGCTAGGGGTGACACGAATTCCATCTTCCCAGCTGCCATCTCAAAGGATGGTCGGTCATACAATGATCAGGCAAGTTTTGTGGGACTTTTGATGTACTGCACACTGTTCTCAAGAATTTTTTTTATTTTGTCTGTATTATCATATAAAAAAATGCAATCTGACTGGTAATTCGCTGCAGTTGTTTAGTGCTGGGGCAGATGTCCTTCACAGAATTGGTGAGGATGGGAGAATTATACAGGAATTTATTCAACTTGGTGCTAAAGCTAAAGTTGCTGCTTCAGAGGCCATGGATGCTGAAGCTACTCTAGGGGAGATACCAGATGAATTCCTTGATCCAATTCAAGTATGTTTTCTGCTTTTTTGTGTTCATGTGTTTTTATTGTGGTGGAAGTTGAAAAGCAATAGTGAACACACAATAACCAAGAGGGGAGGGTGAATTGGTTAAAACAGAATCTTTTAGGATCTTTATCACCATAAGAATGTTTCAATCAATCAAATCACTCAGTTCAAGAATACAATTACTAAAAACTTCACTTGTTGAGTAATAAAAGAATTCACCAAAAGAATCACAGATTAAGATAACAAGAAGAGATTAAGGAATAGAGATAACACAAGATCTTATACTGGTTCACTTCTCAACATAACGACTACATTCAGTTTCTTCCAACCAACACTGGGTTAGAGTTCCACTAAATCAAATTTTGTTCTTTACAAGCTTTTACAGCCGATCACCTTTATCAACCCTAGATAAAGAAATAGAAACTTAAACCCTATAAACTTCTTAATGATCAAGAACCAAAAAATACTACTCCATTCTTCCCTCTAGAGAACCCTATTCTAGAAAAAGCTTTAAAGACCCTCTTTGATATAAAAACTTACAAGAAATAAAAGTAAACAAACAAATCACTGCAAGAGTTTAAGAGAAATACAACTTCATGATCCTTAGAAGATGAATGAATGAATTTTACCAAACAAATTCAGGTTGAATGTAAGTAATTCTTGGAATCAGCTTTCTTTCAAAAACTCTTGACAAATCTTGTTCAAACCAACATGATCAATGGTGCACGAGTTCTGGGTTTTGAAACAAGATCAATGTAACTCAGAATATGTCTTCTCAGACTTTGTGAGCTTTTGTAAGAATGAGTATTTCGCAAACTCAAGTTCTTACAAAACAAAAGACTCAACAACTTTTTATAGAAAACATTTGTAAGTGAATATAATCGATTAAATAGCCAAAATAATGGATTAAATAATCATATGTATTCGATTAAATACAAACTTAATCGATTAAAATATTATTAAGCTTTCTGGAAAATATTTACAAACAATGTAATCGATTAAATCGAGCTTGTAATCAATTAAAGTAGTCATGCTCAGTTTTGAAACAAGTCTATGTAATCGATTATTGATTGTGGTAATCGATTAAGGTAATCATGCATATTTAAAAATGAACTTGTGTAATCGATTACAGTATAAGGGTAATCAATTAAGACAGATATTTATGATTTACATTTTGTGTTAAGTAATCGATTACGAGTAGCTAGTAACCGATTAAAGTGTTCTTCATGGCTTTTCCAGAATCAAACAGAAGTTGGTAATCGATTATATCATTGTTTAATCGATTAAAGCAATGTAAAATGATTTTTCCAAAACTCAACCATGAGAAATCGATTTCTTTATGTAAACATGAAAACCTTTATACTTTAATAAAATCATGTATGCATGTTAATGATCATGTTTATGCAATGCAAGGATCATAAGATAAACCTCTTAAACATTTAACAAATTACCAATGCCTTGGCATATGAAAAACTAGAACTTTCTTCTAAGAGACACGTGTTTCATCCTTAACTTGATCTTCTTCCATCTCCCCTTATATCCAATAGAAGTGGGGGTGTCACTCGTAATTGATTTGCAAGTGTAAAATTTGATAGTGACTAGATGCATGATTACTCTTCATTATTTTTAGGGGAAAATTTGCTTTATTTTTTCAGAAAGCTCTAGAAAGTTGTTTATAAGCTGTTTTGAATAAAAGGCAAGCTAATTCTGACACAACATACATGCCCTTTTTTATATTGCAGTACACTTTGATGAAGGATCCAGTTATCTTGCCTTCTTCAAGGATCACGGTGGATCGTCCTGTCATTCAGAGACATCTTCTTAGTGATAGTGTAAGTGAACACCTTTGACATTACTGGTGTTCATGTATTTAAGAGGTTCATTCGTTTATGCTTTTCTGTTTGTTTGTGCAGACTGACCCGTTCAACCGTTCTCATCTTACTGTGGATATGTTGATTCCCGATGATGCCCTAAAAGCAAGAATTGAGGAGTTTGTCAGGTCTCAGGAAATGAAGAAACACTTGAGCCTACAGAGTACCAAGGCCACAATTCAGACTACAAATGGGGAAACAATGTTGATTGATTAGGAAAATATATTGAGTTTCCTAAGTTGTCGAATGAAATATGGATTTGTGCCGTGTGCATAAAGTTAGATGTCAATACAGTGAGATTTATCAGTCTCAACTTTCCATTTATAACTAAATCAACATCCTGATAACAGTTCTAGAATTTTGTAATCTTCCTGTAGTAGGTGTAAACTCTAATCAGGTTCATGGAACCGTATATAGTTGTTTCTTTCACAGCAATACAAGCCAGAAGACTAACCTTTACCTTCTGTTTTGTGTCAAGTTACTACTACAGTGCATGCCAACAATAACATGTTTCAGACTAGCTACATTCAAATCAAACCCTCTGTCTCAAACTTGGCATTGCTTATTTTAGAAGGTTACAAGGGGAAAGCTAAGTTGCACATTTTCTGAGTTAATTCTCCATTTCCAAGTAAATTAAGCCTCAATTGACTCTCTTTAACAGCTATCTGCCACTAGCATACAGTCTTTCTATTTATCATCTCCACATGCAATGTAGTCACAACTATGATGTCTGATAAATCTACCGGAACAAATGTTAATGTCACTTAAAGATGATCCAGCTGGTGACTAAGCCAAATGTTAATATAATTGTAGTATCCTTAAAAATGTACAAAAATAAAACAAAAAAATATTCTCTCAATACTTTATTATAACTTCTGCTCAGAGTCAAGAAGAAATAAAGCTTTTTGAGATGACACCAAAAGATATTCCATTTTGATGAAGCCTTTCCTTGGAGATCAATTGGACCGAATACAATCCCTGGAGTGTAAACTCCTCCCTTTGGTAGATTGTTTCTTTGGCTGTGAAGAATGAGAGGACATTGAACCATAATTATTGGGGTGGTTACATAACCCATCGGTACCATCATCACTCTTGTTATAATCTCCATGTCAGGTTTTGTGTTTCCCTATGCATCAAAACTGTCGTTGGTGAAACCATGTCCAACAAACCACATATTGAATGAAGCACTTGCAATCTCCTCTTCAGTAGGACCATTCTTACTGAACACATCGAAGGTGAAGATGGAAGGATACTTCAAAAGAAGCCATCTTCCAAAAGAGAATCTTCCTAAAATACCAGTGATTATTCCAATAAGAATAAATCTGAACATATGCAACAAAGATTTTGAGCCTATCTTCACACCAAAATGAGCTGGCTTCACAGAAGTCCAGTAGGCTTTCCTTTTTTCAACCATCTCAGCACTCTCATTCAACCCAGGAAGACCATGGGGGGATTCAGTTAAGAGTTGAAAGTGTTCTTCCAACAAGAGTTGCATCTGTTGAAGGTAGTGTTACTCCCCAAAGGCCAATTTTCTTCTGGGTTTCTATTATTTCTCCTTTAGGTGGGGGCCCAGGAATCTGCAACCAAACATGAAAAATGAAAGTTTGCAAAATGATATGACATATGAAAAATATTATAAAATTAAATTAAACTAAACTACGTACCTCATTGCTCGGAGGCTCCACGTTATGCGCAGGTAAGGGGAAGGAATATTGTACGCAGCCTTACCCTTGCATATGTAAGAAGTTGTTTTCGGATTTGAATCCATGACCAACTGAAACGCCTCCGTTTACCCTCTCGTGTTCGATTGATTTTAGATGAAATTTCGGTCTTACTTTGTATTAGGATCATCTTAGTTATAAATTTCTCAAAAAATTTCTTTCTTCTAGCTTCGATTTGAAAATTCATTCGTAACATAAACGATTTTTCCTCACCACGGTTTATACAAATACAGTCCATCGATACAATCTGGAATATAATACAGTCCAAGGTACAGTCCAACATAATATACAACTGATTAAACGTCTAGTCCAAATTATACATCATAATTAAAATACACTTTATTAAAATATCTTCATCATCTTCTCTTCAAAATCATCCACAGCTTTGCTTTACTGTTCCTCTGCTCGCCCAAATAAATTGGGGTCATCACAAGTGTCAACCACAGACACAAAAATAGGGTAAGTTTATGACAAACACAGTTTGAATAAACAAATATATACACAGATGGTCAAAACCTCAATCATAAATTAGGATGCAACTTTAAATCACACAACACATACAGTATACAGAACATCATACAACATACCCATCATGTGATGCATGTGATGCATGCTCATCTTCTTTATATGATGCATGATTTTCAACTTTTCAACACATGGCCATAGTCAAGATAGCTTAACACCTCGCGAATTGGATCGATCAGTCAGGATAGGTCGGTGTTGCAATAGGACTCACACCCACACTGCATGTGATCATCATGGGTAGGTGATCTCCCCACAGCCACTATCCCCCAGTTCATTCACCTTTGAACGCTCGATCTCAACTCTAGCTATCTGACAAACAACTTCACGGACTAGCCCCCGCCAGGCATATGCATATGAAAATGCATGAATGAACTACTTTTATCACATATTTTCTTTTTAATCGTTCCTCTTCTTCTTATATTTCAAACACCTCAAAGCTCAACATCTTTGAAAACTCATGGCATATGCTTTTTAAACAACACGTAAAGCTTCTTTCAACCATCACATAAAGCTTTACACAACATCTAAGCATACAACCATAGTTCAACTCCATAACTCTTCAAAGATAAGTCATAGATTTCAACTACTTATTTAATCATACAACTCTTAAATTATCTTTATTTCAAAGCTTCAACAAAACTCTTAGAATCCATAAATAATCACAACACTCTTAACAACACAAGGATTCCAACACTTCACCCATCTTTGTTTCTTTGAACTTTCATCAATCATATGGTAGGCAACTTTGTTCATAATAAAAAAATAAGTAAAATGATATTTAAACTTAGCATAAGTAATACTCAAGAATTGGTAAAATACTTTTTAATACATAAGCTTTAGTGAAATACTTCTTATATTATTATTTTTCAAAACAACCATTTTAAATATAATTATAATAGCTAAAGTCTCAACCATTTAAAATATTCACCGATTAAGCTATACTTAAACATAAATCTTTATGAAATTCAATATGATAAACATGCTTCAACATACTTCTAGCACCAAATCAAATATACATGCTTATGGATTCATAAAATATTTTCAACCAAACATATAACTTTTAGTAAAATATTCCATTAGATAACTTTGATTCTAACAATTATTTTCTTAAAGATAGCCATACTACCTCTAATTTCCGGTCACTTCTAACCTTCATCCATTAAATTAAGTTCAAGTTATTTATTCAATAATCATTTGTTAAACTAAAATCAAGTTACTTAGTCAAACAACCATTCAAGCAACTATCTTGAGCTCTTTGAGACAATTCATCAAACACCTAGCATGCAAAGCTTAGTTTCTTATGAAAATAAGTAAGGATTCTCATGTAATTAATATTCAAACTTGGCTTATCATAAACTTCCCCATACCTTGCTTTCTCCTTTAAAATTGAATCATCCTTGCTCCTAGGGTTGCTAGTGCTTCACGTGAGGTTTTCAAGGGTGTAGACCTTTGCTTTGGTTTAGGTAAAAGGTAGAATTAGAAAGAAATAGAATGGAAAGGCTTTGGAGTGGTTTTTTGCACGGTTGACTTCCCTTTGGGCAGCCAAATTTCCGTTTCCTACTACCTTTTTATAAGGTGGCTAATGCTTGATTTTTGGTTCCAAATATCTCTAGGTCATTATGGTTAACTTTCTACTTGGTTTCTTCTTATTGGCTAGCCATTCCTCACCTTTCAAGTGGCCAAATTCTTGATTTTTCTACACCCTTCTCCCTTCTTCTCTCTTGCACGTTGAAGGCTAGGCTGGTGGAACAATTTATTTGGCTTCATTTCACGAGGAAGGCTAGGGCTTTAGGAGATGTTTACTTAGTCCTAAAATATCTCTAAGTCATTATAGCTACTTTCCACTAACTTTCTTCCTATTGGCTATTGATTTTCCACCTTCCAAGTGTCCAAGTTCTACATCCTTCTCCTTGGTTCTTCATTTGCACGTGGAATGATAGGCCTCTTAGGGAAAGTTTTACCAATTTTCCTTCCTTTTACGTTTTTGTGTTTTTCTTTATTCTTGAAAAATCCGTTTCTGTAAAATAATGATTCTGGATTCGTTAACCGTTGGATCTCCTTAAAATTTTAAAGGTATACTCCTATCCCACATATCTAACTTTTAACCGTTCGGATTTTTGAAATAATACCTAGAACTGTCTACGTGTCTAAAGGAGTCAAGAGGAAGTTTTCTTCAAAAAAATCTTCTTAATTCATTATTACCTTACTTTACAATTGGACCAATGGCATGTATCCTAGCTTTCCCATCAACCAAGTGTCCCTTATCTTGATAATTTTACATCATTCTCATTTCTTTTCAAGTTGCACATTGGATTCTAGGCTTGGGGTGCAAGTTTCATTTGCTTTCTTGCCTTTTATTAGTTAGATAGCTTAATCTTGATTCTTATTGGTCCATATTGCCTTGAATTATTAAAATTACTAACTTATTAGGAAGGTCTATTTCTCCTATAATTAAGAGAAAATTCTATAGATTGTATCTCTCCTTTTTCCTAGGCTTTTCGGATGCTTGAGTTAGCCTAGATCGAGCTCTTTTCCAAAATATCCACCGAAATTCTTAGAAACTCTAATTTATGATTTCTTGTCATCCACTATGTTGATAATTTATTATCTAAAGGTATTTCATCCATTTTCCAGGTTTCCACAAAGTTTCTAAAGTTATCTGGTCAGTTTTGACCTAAAGGGCATTTTGATAATTTCATCACTCCCTTAGGGGCATAATCGTCATTTCTAAACATATTCAGGGTATCTCTATAATTGTCACCCTAAGGGTATTCTTGATCATTTCCAAAACATTCGAGGGTATTTATAAAATTTCTTCCTTAAAATATCTGACTAAAATACCTAGGGGTAATTTGGTCATTTTCAAAATGTCCAGGTTTTATCCTAGTAATTTGAATATAGACTATCAATTGACTGTAATTCCAAAATTTGGGGTGTTACACCAACAAGTCATCAAGACACAACTTTACCGTTGTGTCAGGGCTCGTCTCTAAAAAATCACGTACCTCATTGCCTAGAGGCTCCACGCTATGAGCAAGTAAGGGGAAGGGATATTGTATGCAGCCTTATCCTTGCATATGCAAAGAGATTGTTTTCGGATTTGAACCCATGACCAATAAATCACTAAGACACAACTTTCATGACCAATAAGTCACCATGAAAAATATTATAAAGAGAAATAAAAATAAGAAAACTTCATTCTTATTAATTTCTATGGAATCTGAAATGAGATTAGCGTCATCCTTTTTTATTAGCCTTTTATTATTTTTGACATAGAACAACAAATCTAAAGTACTATCCTCAAACTGGGGTTATAATCCTATAACATTTTAACATTCAAAATGACCTACAATAAACAACCAACACAAGTAATCGAATGATGATAATAAGACGCCTGGTTGAAGAGATTGTGTGTATTGTGAGAATGAGGATTTTGTTTCATGTATGATAACCAAAAGTTCCCAAACCTTGAATATGTTTCTTGTTGCACGCATGCTGACATTGGGTATAAACTCCATTGATGTTTATCAAGTGTAGAAACTAAAATAAAAATCACTTTAAAAAACAACAAATTTCAAGTCTATGATAACTCATGATTAGATACCTAGAGTCCATGAAAAACAATTAATATACACTTATCTTCTCTTCCATCTCATTTCTACATCATTTTCTTCTTATTTTTCTGTTCCTTTTCCATTATGTCACTTATCACATATATCATTTTCTCTCCCAACTTTTTTCCCTATCTCTCTCTCCTTTCCACCCCAAGATCGAGTGAACGATTATCACTACTCTAAATTCATCGAGTTTGTTTATTATACATACACTATCATTGTAAATTTTTTTACACTGTAAATAAATCAACAATCATATTCCATATGACTTTTTAAGATAACTATTGTAAAAACCAATAAATTTATCGTACATATTAGTTATATCAGTTTCATGATTGGACGACAATATGTTATTTATTCTTTTTATTATAATTTCAAAAACTAAAACTAATTTGAAACTATATTCCTACGCCAAAACCCATCATCAAACAAGAAACAAGCACACAAATATGAGTTATCAATCAAATTCAAGTGAAGTTCTCTTATAGTGTTATCAAGTGTGTGAGTTTGTTTTTTAATCCATAACAATTGAACACATAAATTCAAGAATATTTACAGCAACTCATACATATTGTTCGATCAACTTCCACAGTATGATATTTTATCATACCTTAGGGCTCACTCTGGTGACTCTAGACAGTTCCATTTCCTTAAGATCCTTCACAACCATAATAGCAGACTCAAACGCCCCAAAGTTCCCCACAATCCTCTTCTTCGACTCCAAGCCCAAGTAGGTAAAGTTTTTGGGATTGAAAAATTTGAGGGTTTCTTTGAGGACTTGTTTGACGGTGAAACTTGAGGCTCCTAGGATTACCACAATCCTAGGGGCTTTTTGACCATATAGGGGTTAAAAGAATAAGTAATTACCATATGGGGGTAAGTCATGCCACGTGGTAAAACTTCTAAATCAGAAGTCGTACCACCTGTCACGACTTTTATATTTTTCATTTTTTTAAGTGAAGTCGTAACTTTATTTACGACTTCACTGTGCATAATATTTTTTTGCGTTCAGAAGTCGTAAATGTATTTAGGAATTTAAAGTTGTAAATATATTTATAACTTTTAAATTGGAATTTTTTCTTCTTCTGAAAGTTATGTTCAAAAGTCGTATTAGTTTAATTTTTTTCTTTTTTATAGCTTTATATATATATATATATTCATTAAGTATATATATATATATGTTTTTTTTTTGCTTTTTTAATTTTATATTAAAATATATGGATATATATTAAATATTTTATAATTACTTTTATTTGTTATTTTCATTTTTTATTGTGAAATTTTTTGATTGGTTTTGAGTTTTTTTCCTTTAATTAATTTTAAAAATGGATAAAAGTAGTTTAATTTTATTATTAAAAAATGCAAGTATTTATATTTTTTCTAATACGGTTTAATATTTT
>PYAF01004537.1:3124022-3154389 GCA_007407185.1 Glycine tomentella | reverse complement strand
ATTATGTTTTTGTTTTTCATTAAAAGAATTCAAACTTATAAACCTGATACTTTAATTAATAAGATCTAATCTATTATCAAATCCAATATCAGTTGTCTTGAATTCTTAGAAATTTTTAGAAAAAGTTTTTCGAACGCTAAAAATATTATTAATAATATGGGTATGTTTGGATAAATTTATTTAAAAATATTTTTAGAAGAAAATAAGATGAATTTTTTTATAAATAAAAATAAACTCTCCATTAATTAATTTTTAAAAACTTATCGATATAACTTTTTTAAATAATGAGATAATATCTATAAAATTAGTTAATAAAAAAATTTATTTTAATTTAAAAAAAATTCATTTCAATTTTTTTTACTTTCTTTTAAAAGTATTTTTAAACAATCTTACATCCAAACAAAGAGCTACTATATAAAATATTACTACTCTCATCTTATATTAATCTCAAATTTTCAACCTATATTTACTGTTGAAAAAAAGCCTAGTCTTGGAAGTTGAAATCCCTAACTAACGAGCACCGCACACCAAACTTTTTACGTCGGAGTTTGGTATGGTCACTCACATCTCCACCTACTACGTTTCACTAGTCGACAACCTTTGAATTCTCATTTCTCACCCACCAATTCCTCTCAATGTTATTACAAATCCCTCTTTTTCTTTTTTAAGTTTCAGCTCTTTTTAAAGGTCTTCTTCCTTCTTTGTGGAGTTTTCCATAAACCATATTCTCTCGTTCGTTTCTCTTCTTCAATGGAGTCTAAGCTTTTAAGAGCAGCCACCACCATCTCAGTCCCTTCAACACCACCCACATGCGCTTTCCATCGCTCAACTCTCAGTGCTTCGATTTCCTTCAAACCCACTTCGGATTTCGCCCCCAAAACCAATCTTTCTCTCCGGGCACATGCGGCTTCCGTCGAGTAAGTGACATTTTTCTTTTGGGTTTTTCTGAAATTCAGTTTTTGATATGAAAGTTTCGATTTTTGGTTGTTCTGTTCTGTTTCTCCATTTGGGGTGCATGCAATTGAATGTTAATTGTGGTTCAATGGGAATTGGTGGATTAGCAAAGAGGAAAGTGCATGCAATTGGGTTAGTTGTGTATGTGCTTGATCAGAAAATTTTACCGCAATTGTCTTTTTTTATTTTTATTCTTAGGCTTGCTAAAATAGTGTCTTCAGAAACTTAATACACCTTTTCAATTGCTTAAAGATGTAATGTGTCTCAGGGCTCATGGGTGTTCATCCCGGGACCCAATCCAACCCAATTATATTGGGTTGGGTCTTTTAAGGGTTTGGGTCGAATCGATGCAACCCAATTAAGATCATGTCCTATACGGGTTGAGTAATGGATTCTGATTTTTTCAATACCATCCAACCTAAATCATATAATTAATTAATATTATATATAAATTAATTATTTTCGTTCACATGATTTATTAAATCATTAAATTAAATCACCCATAATTTTATTTCTTTTTTATGTTGTTATTTTTATCTTTATCTTGATTTTGTTTATGTTTTTCAAGTTAATACAATATTTTATTTTCATCTAAAATAAAAATATTATATTAGCATTGAAATCATTAATTCTATTAGTCAAATATTGTCACAATTTGTTTTTTTTAATGCATTTAGTCATTATATACTTACAAAACTTTAGATAAAAACAAATTATTTTTTTAAAAAAGATTAAATTTTTACAGAATCTAAAATAAATTTTAAATATTCAAACTCAATCCAACTCAACTCAAGCCGTTAAATTTTGATCCCGTTAAATTTTGATCGGGTTGAGTAACGATTTAGCCAAACCCAACCCATGAGATCCCTAAATGTGAGCATGGAAATATTTTTTTATTCTTAATATTGTAGATGCTTATTTTTTATCAAATATTTTATCGGAAAATAACACGTGCGTATAGTGCAAAAGGTTTTTACAGTGTTAACGTTAGCATTACCTTCAAAATTACAAGTTTGTTTATTTTTATAATAAACAACTTCAAAATTATATGTTTGATGATCTCTGATTGACAATGCATAGAAATTAAATTTATATTTTATACTTTTAGTATGATGGATGTATTTTTTTCTTAGTGTTATGCTTTTAATTTTTGTTTTGTTGTCAAGTGGGGCTAGTGAGGTTGCAACTTGCAAATGATGTCTTCCCCATCATTTTTGTCTTTCTATGTTGTTCCGTCATGATTTGAAATTACCTTACTTTACTTGTGTAGGTCAGTGCCAACCAAGAAAAGAGTTGATGAGAGTGACAACCTGACCCTTGATCATATAAGGCGTTCTTTAGTTCGTCAAGAGGATAGCATAATCTTCGGTCTCATTGAGCGAGCGCAATACTGTTACAATGAAGATACATATGACCCTGATGCCTTCTCCATGGATGGATTTCATGGCTCATTGGTTGAGTATATGGTCAGGGAAACTGAGAGGCTTCATGCCAAGGTGTGTGTGGACCTAAGTCTCAAAAGCAATTCTTGACTAAAAGTTTTCTATTAAAAAAATGGTAAAGTAAAGGCACAAATGTTTGATATATAAAAGTTACTTTTGCTGACTGGATTTCCATTCCACTGAAGGTGGGTAGGTACAAGAGCCCTGATGAGCATCCATTCTTTCCAGATGGCCTACCTGAACCAATGTTGCCACCTTTGCAGTACCCTCAGGTAAAGTATATTCCTTACCAGCAATCAAGGTTGTTCCCTTAAGAATTTTTTAGCCGCTAAATTTATTATGTTCACTTTGACAGAACTATGTTTTCAGGTAGATAGAATAACAATGTGTATAATTCTTTAAATTAGGAGTTTACAACATGGGAGGAGTTTAATGAATTGCTATTCATAACACTATCAGTGACACTAGCTATGTAGACATAAAGACGACATGTCAATTACTCAATTATCTCTCTGTAGATTTTGAAAACTGATCGGAAACTGGCATAATGTTGTATTGTGAAAGGTTAATTTTAAAGAAATAGATCCTTGAAAGTAGGATTGGTGCAAGAGGTAGCCCTTTGTTATTAACTGAAATGCTAGTTTTCTCTTTTCAATTATGATAAAATTAAAACATTGTAGTTACTAGTCACACTGAAAAGGAGAAACAAATGTACACCAAGTAGGGAAATGCATGCCCATTATATGATAGTATAATTTATTAGACTATTTCAACCCAGAACCTTGCACAAAGTAATTACTGTAAAACAAAGAGGGAAAGGAAAATCAATCAGCTTGTTAATTAAAAAATACTGCTTAGTTCTCTCTCTCTCTCTCTGTGCCTTTGTCTGTGTCTGTGTTACATGTTTAATGAATCTGTTGCTATATTTTTTATGTTCTAATTGCTTCTTACTGAATTTCTGTATCATGTATGGATAGGTGTTGCACCCTATTGCTGATTCAATTAATATAAATGAAAAAGTATGGAGTTTATACTTCACAGTTCTTATCCCACAAATAGTCAAGCAAGGAGATGATGGTAACTCTGGATCCAGTGCTGTTTGTGATGCAATATGCTTGCAGGTACACATTATTGGTTTTCTTTTTGTCAAATTCATTTCTAAATTGGCATAATGGCCAGGGTTGTACCACCTTGTATTTTCAATTATTTAATTTAATTATCATATAGTACTATTATCTATTATATATATGAATCTATCTATACCATCATTTCATATCCCTTTTCTATTTCCTCTTTGGTATTTAACTTTTTACATGTGCAATGTCAAGATCAATTGGTTTGATATTTCCAAAACAATCTTTCATTTTAATGAAGAACAAAAAAAGCTGATCCTCATCAAAACAGGACCATGTTAGTGGGAGTTTTTTTTTTTTTTTCCTAAGAAAGTAAATTCTGTACTCTGTGGTGACCTTCAAAACAGGATCCGGCCATGAAAGTGATAGGTTTCCATAGAAAATAAGTCATAATCTGCCTGACTGCCCCCTTGATAAAAAATAAAGACAAGTGATAGAATTAGAAAACTAATATGGATACCCATTACCAACACAAGCCTATATGATCTTTTATGTTGGTAAATTGTAACTTGCCTTGGTCAACATTTAGCTTGCTTTTTATTTTGAAAGTTCTGGCTCTTTTCTTGATGGAAACTTTTGTTTTCTTGTGACTGCAGGCTCTCTCAAAGAGAATTCATTATGGCAAATATGTAGCTGAGGCAAAATATCAAGCTAATCCAGATTCATATAAAGATGCCATTATAGCACAGGTACAACAGAAATTCCTGTTAGAACCTTAGAGGGCAAGACACTTACAATTCTTGTTATTTTTGTACTTTTCTAGGAAATTCATATTGTCAACCGTAAATCTGCTTCACATTGCAAACATTTTTAATCAAATTAGCGATCAACTAATCATGCTAAACTGTTAATTTGGGTCATAAGTTTTTCTGGGTCATGTATAAATCTATTTGGTTACTGGTAAATGATACTGATTTTGATGGACATGCTTACAAATTTTAACGAGTTTGCAACCTTTGTATATTGCTAAGGGACAATTTCAGGTTTCGTTTTCATTTTTCTGTAAGATGGATTTTTCACAGAATCAACTTTGTCTTATCGTGGTGGTGACTTTTCAGGACAAGGACAAGTTGATGGAATTGCTAACATATCGTGAAGTTGAAGAGGCAATTAAGAGGAGAGTTGACATGAAGACCAAGACTTATGGGCAAGAACTGGTTGTAACTACGAAGGAACATCGAACTGAACCTGTCTACAAAATAAATCCAAGCTTGGTTGCTGATCTATACAGTGATTGGATCATGCCATTGACAAAGGAAGTTCAAGTTGCTTATTTGTTGAGAAGGTTGGATTGAACATTACAAAAAGTACCTTTTCAATTACAGTGTTTATAGGGTTATTTATCTTTTCTAGGAAATGATACTTGCAATGGGTAATTTCTCTTGAATCATGATTCATGACTATAAACTTAAGCTTTTGTAATTAACATATGAGGAAGCTGATGTTGGGTTCTTATATAATAATTAATGACATATTTTATGTTGTTTTTTTCTTGTATTGATTGCATTGTAATTAGTACTATAAACTTCAGTATTATTTACTATAGTAAAAGGAATTGAATAGTGAAGTGTTAGATGGTTTAAGTTTCAATAATAATTTTCTGGATGAGAAAGGACAGTTTCCATGTGGTTGCATTGTTTTGAAAAAATAATGCAGTAATGACTATGTGTTAGGTGGCTTTGATTTCAAAACAGCAAATCTTCTGCCTACTAATGGTGTCATTAATTATATGTTTGGTTGGGTGTAAAGAAAATAATCAAAATACAAATAACAAATATTTTCTTTTGTTTGGTTACAGTAAAAGTGAAAATGGAAGGAAAAAGGAGGAAAAACTTAAAATATTAGATGTAATGTAATATAAAACTTTTTCATACATACAAGAAACTAATATGATATTCTAGTAAAAAGCTTATCACAGTAGTGGTTATAAACACTAATTAACTTGACATTTTCTCAACTGAATTTCTAAGGTTATCAAAAAAGAACTTACACATAACAAGAAGACTGTTAACCAGAACCAGGGTCAAGCACAGCGTGGTCGAAACCTGCACGCTCAAGTCCCCGTGCTTACTTATGAACACATTCACGACATCACCACCTGCTTCATCCGATCTACCAAGTTTAACAGATGATTCAAATCAGGCACCTGCATTGGAAGTGAAAACAAGAGTAAAAAGACTCAACTATCCATTGATTCATCTTCTTTATAAACACATTCAAACACAAGAACACATCAGCTGCAATGAGCTGTAAACAAACAACAAAACATAACTGAATGTAATTAACCTGAATAATTAAACTAGTGACTAATTGCTGACTCAAGTAATGTCTAACTAATCTTAACCAAATCAAACAATTTCAAACTCAGACAAGTAGATCTATTCCTAAACTGTAAATTAGAATCCTCATTTAGGAGAGTAGAATCTCATTCTCTCAATTAAGTATTCTCAATAGTCTCTCCTCTCTCCTTGATAGAATATTTTACTATTGTAATAGCAAAAAAAATATCAAATTTATAATTTTTCTTTTTTGTTAATTGTGATATTGGTATAAAGTTGTCCTCCTAAAAAAATAGTAACAAATCTTTGTCGGAAATAGTGAGTGTACATAAGGTGAATATTCTCCTCCCAACACGATTCATTCCATACACAAAGGTTACGATCCAAATCCTGAATCACTTGATTAAAAGACACAAGTCATTACCACATGTATCAACCTTGACTTATACTAAAATACTAGTTTCCAAGTAGTTTCTAACTTTATTCCACAGTTTAAATTATACATTATAAATCTAAATTATAATATAATTCATATATTTAAAATATTTAATTTGTGCAATGCTGACGTTAAAATACTAGTTTCTACCAAACTAGTTGATGAGTAGCGTGAATTATTATAAATCTCCTTATACATGTGTTCGATAAAATTCTAACTAATTTGGAACAGGGGAGTACGTACCTAGACGAGTGTCTGAGGGAGTCTTGCGCCCTATCAAGCGCGGTCTGAAGCTCGATAACTTGTGCGCGCGACAAGGGTTTGGAGATGGGAATATCCTGAATCACAATAGACTAGTACCCATGAGTTTCCAATGTGAGGTAGGGCATGGGTTGAGTGGAATTGGGGGAAGTTTCTTGACGAGCTTGATCTCGAAGCACGTGAGGGAGGCGGAGGCGAAGGTGACGACGACGGCGACGGCACATCGGAGGAGGATGTGATTACAATTAAGTTAATTGTTAGTTAATACAACTATTAGGCAATCGTTTTAATTAGCGTATTAAATAAAAGTATTGCCTCCTACTTGAGCTTTTTAAAAAAGTTCAAATATAGCTAAGTGAAAGTAGGAGGCAATGCGCTCATTAACTCAATTGTATTTAAATGTATAGTTTTCATTTAAATGTGATTTTTCAACATTATTCCGAAATTAATAATTAGATACTTTTAGCTAGTAGCTCAAGATTATTAAACTCGAGATAATGTTGACAAATCATAGCTAAGTGAAAACTATACATTTAAATAAAGAATTTCATTTCCTTTTTTCTTTGTGTGTACAAAGGAATTTCAATTCCCAAACTAATTAAGCCAAACCTATGAATTGATTAGAAAGAGAGTTGTGGTCTAATTTCTATTTTTTTAAATATTTTATTTGTTATATTGATATATAGAGTATTTGAACTTTTTAAACATTATGACAAATTTGATATGGAATTAATCTTAATTTGTTCATTATTTTTAACTTCTGAAAAATATTTTCTCATTTTTTATTGTGAAATTCTTATCAGCATCGATGAAGCTATAACCTTGTTTTAGATCAAAGTTTTCACGTTGATTGTTATATATATATGTCTTTCTTTTAATTTGCACAATTGCACCGAATGTACGTGGAGCTAATTAATTTTGTTAAAATAGTTTAGTTGGCGAATTTCTTAGTATAGAAGTCAAACAATTTTTCAAGATAAAAAAAATAAAAATGAAATACTATGATTGCTTCCAGAATTGGAAGATAGTAGTATAAGAATTGAGATGTCATTTGTTTTTATCTGGGGCTACGCGTTGGGCTATTATTTTTCAATATAAAAGTGATCAAATTTCTCAATGTTATCCCAAGTTTAATTAAGCCCATCACTATCATCACACTTAAGCAAATCACATCTGATTGTTAAAACTGTGATTGAATTTTTTTTCCAACTATATAAAATATATCAGTCTTTAAATTTTTGTGATGATCAACATATTCAATATTTCTTTTACTGGAATTAAACATATTCAGTATTATTATATATATTAACTAATAAAATTTAAATGATCTATAATACAAGAGTAATTTAACGTTACGTGGGTTACAAATAGATCAGCACTCTTTGCCTGACATTGCACAGAAACGTACTCATAATTAAATAGCATGAAAAAACACTCATGACTCATGATTATTATGTGTAGAAGTTGGCAGTTATTTACTTAATTATTTTACTTAAATTGAATTAAAAGACAAGATTATTGATCAGTGACACAATGCTAACAACTCATTGCTTGAAGAAAACCGTGGGATTGAATTGTCCTAAACATAGCAAGAATATCGTGTGTTGGGTTGATGTGAAACGCCTTTACGTTTAACTGTCACTGAGGCCGTTCTTACTTCTTACACCACCCCAATACACTTTAAAAGCATCATTATTAAGGCACCACCTTACGAGTGCTTTTCATATGCTATATAGTTCATGCCCCACACTATTTAAGTCACACACACACATATTGTTGGCCCACATGTTTTCCTCCCTAATTAATCACATGGGCAGCTGCACAAATGTTAGGCACCTACATAGCAGCAAAGTTTGAAGGACATATAGGTTGGTGGGAGCCGTAAGTTTTGAAGAAGTTGCAAAGTTTAATATTTTATATTAAACTTTGTCAACAAACACCAACGCCCTTTGCACTATAAATAAGTGCATGATGCATTCGGTTTTAGCATCCCAGTAGAGCACAACAACACCGAGAGAGAAAGAAAAACTCGTAGAGAGTTTAGTGTGAGTTGTGAGAAAAATCCTTATGAGAGATGTTTGATTTGAGAGACCTCTTGTGAGAAGTTTGAGTGTACCACCACTATAAGTGATGTTTGAGAGTACCACCAATTTATGGTGAAGCTTGATTTGTTGTAATCCATTATTTTTATAGTGGAAGTTTGATCTGGACTAGTGTCCCGTGGTTTTTTATTTCTCCACATTGGGGAAAGTTTTCCACGTAAAATTCCTGTGTGTTTTTCTCTCCACTCTTATAATTTTTCGCTTCCGCAAAAGCATACTGAAAAGTACTATTCACGTGTACGTACGGTACTGTTCACATACGGTACTATTTGAGGGAAAGCTAATTTTTCCCAACACATATATATATGGTCATGGTCCTTAAGAGTAAGTATATATAGTTTCTAGCAAACTAATATCAATCAATCTATTTATCTATCTTTCATTCTATGTGTGTGTATTTTGCGAGCCATGGAGAATTGGAGGGGTGCTCGGATGATGGTGGTGGCGAGTGCGGTGGCGATGGGGTGGCTTTCGTTGGTGGCCATGGGAAGTCCGGTGCTTCACAAGGTGGGAGGGTCCAAAGGTTGGATCAATCACGACGTGAACTACACTGAATGGTCTGCTCAAGAGCATGTCTATGTTGGGGATTGGCTCAGTAAGTGTGTATATATACACCTCCTTCTGTTTTTTTTTTTTTTTAATTTATATAGTCCATTTTATCTAACTTTTTTCTGTCTTGATTATTTGGTTTTCTTGTTATACAAAATATTGTTATTATGATATAATATTGTTAACTCTATCAAAACTTTATACTCTAATTTCATTGATTTTATCTTGTCTTCTTAATTTAATTTAAACTATACACATTCGTGATTGTTTCACCTTTTTTTCTTCTTCTGGTTCAACCGAAATGTAATATCATGTATGTGTCTTGTGGGCATTAATTGCACCATAAAAGTTGACAAGAGTTCTATGTTAAAAGATGTTGATGGTTCCAATTAGTAATTAATTAAGTTAAAGAAGCTTTAAATCCTTTATTCAATCCCTTTTACGGATCTTGGGGGGTTCTTTTGCTTCTTTTTGGTTATATATATAGGAACAAATCCTGCATTCATATATGTTATACAGATGTGATATATTTTAATTAGTTAATTACTTAAAATTTTCCATGTTATTTGCAATCTCCATACTTGCATATTTTATGAAGGCTTATGATTTTTCTTTTAATTGAATGAAAACCATCTTATACAATATATATTTATTTTTCTTATATCTGCTTACAATTTCTTTTAATTAATAGGATTGTCAAAGGTTTAATTACAATCAGAAACTTTATTTACGTGAGTTGGAGTATTGGCCAAGGATACTACTCTTATTTGTAAAAGAGAATAAAAAGAAAACATGGCATCCTTTTACTTTTTGTTAAATACAAAAAACTTTAATTTGCTAATAATTAAGTGGCAATGCAATATGTTAATTAATTCCTGATCCAGAAATGGAAGATAAAGATCAGATTAAACCCGTAATACTATTGAAACTTGTCATAACTTCATAAGTATATAGTAAAAAGAAAAAGTTAAATGCATACTCAATAGAAGCATAAGATCGCAACAGAAAAGAAAAAGAAATAGAACCTTCCTTTCAAAACGTTGAGAATGCAAGCTTTAACATAAAGAACAAAAGACTGGCCTGCACGAAAATTACACATCGAGCAAACAACACTGATCTCAAATCGGTGACAAAATTCTAATTAATCGCAATTGGAAGCTTCATAACATTTAATTTGGATAAGATTTTATATGCAATTATTATTTATTTTGGAAAATAAAAAACTTAATGTAACAATCTTATCATTAGATAGTGATTGACAAGTGAATAGAATGAAATGCATCTTATTTGGTTATTTAATTTCACCTTATTCAATAACTAAAATATGTATAATGTTTTCCAACTCCCGTTCTATCTTTAAAATGTATCCTACTCGAACTAGTTCCCTGGGCATTTATTATATGTGTATTTATAAGTTTAAATAAAATTTAAAAATAAAAATTATATGAAAATATCATTATTGTTCAATAATAAATATCATTATTATGTATTTTGAAAAGAAATACAGTATAACTAATAGTAAATGAGTGTTATCTTTTACTTTTGTTATTGTTCAATAATAAATATCATCATCATTATTATTATTATTATTATTATGTATTTTTGTTTCAAGTCTTTAATAAATTTTTTCATTAATTAATTGAATTTTGATATATCAATTTTTTTTTGTTTTTCTCAAAATATATCTTCTGATGCTAATTAATAAACGTGCATGCATGGGTTTGATGAAGTCTTCAAGTTCGACAAACGATACTTCAACGTTCTGGAGGTGAACAAGACAAGCTACGAGAATTGCATAGACAGGGACTTCATAAAAAACATCACTCGAGGTGGTCGTGACGTGGTGCAAATGACGGAGGCAAGGACCTACTACTACCTCTCCGGTGGAGGTTACTGTTTTCATGGCATGAGAGTGGCCGTGCAAGTTCAACAAGAGGACCAAGATCCGCCACTCGCAATGGCGGCGCCACCGGCTCCGTCCCCCGTCGCGTCTGGTTCTTCTTCTCCCTTGCCCTCGGTGTGCACATGCATTTGGATCATCATTGTTGCTAATGTTGTGGTTTTTGTGAATTTGGTTTTAATATAATGGACATTTTGTAAGTGATTGGTGATGGTGCTTTATTTTTGTTGAAAGTTAAAATGCTTAGATATTATATATTGTTGGTTACTTCTTCTTTTTTTTTTTTTTTTCTTTTACAGGTTTGGTGCATGTTATATTCTTAATTAAGTCCCATCGTAGATGGTTGATTTGGTTATGGTAAAGGAAAAATTTAACTGCAGATTATTATATATTTTACAACAACCTTGTTCATATTCCTTCACAGTATTTTTATCATATCGTTTTATTTGATTTTTTAAGTTTTTCTTGAATTTCATATTTTACACTCTAAAAATGGGGTACTCAATAGCGATTATCTTATATTTAATCGTAATAATGTTTTTTAGTTACATTGAGGTGTTAAGGAACAAGAGAAGGAAAGTAATAATAAATTTATTTCGGTGTGGTAAAGTAAAAAATCTAACCGCAGATTATTATATATTTTATAACAACCTTATTCATATTCCTCCACAGTATTTTTATTATATCATTTTGCATTTATTTTTACATGCCTTTTTTCTTTCATATTTTTGTTTACTCATTCTCAAGCGAATCAAATTGTGCAATAATATTCTGAGTAAAAGTATAGTTCCCTAGAAGATTCATGTAATACTGGACTTACAATTTTTTTCCACAACTTTTACTATTTAGACTAAATTAATGAAATTAAATGGATAAAAGATGTAACTATATTTGGATAACAATAAAAACAATAAAGCAACAAAAATCAAATTAAAAGCTAATTTTGGATCTTTGACAAATGAAGAAATGCAAAAAAAAAGAAAAGAGAGTAATGAATAGACAATCATCCCACATTTAATTCCCACAAAATAGTAATCCAATGAACCAAATTTGTTTCAGATGCACAAAAAAAATATTTTTATTCGTAAGAACAAAAAACAAGTATTATAAGATTTATAATAACTTATATATCATATTTAATCGATTAAATTAGACATTCTTGATACATGAAGAAAGATATTTGATTTTGGTAAGTGAAAGAAATATAATATGTTAGCTAAAGAAAATGAAAATAAAAGTTTCAATTAATGATTTTAGTATAAACCCAGCGACAGAGGATAATACATAGAGGTGAAGATGTGTCACTCACTTTCATGGTAAAACGGGGCCAACAACCTCTTGAACTCAAAGTTCTGCAAGTTAAGGATACATATCATATGACAAATATGAAATTATGTTTAAATACAAAAATGGAAATGGTTGAGTATTTTTTTTTTTTTTGACAAGTGAGTTGAGTCTTTGTTAATTAGAGCATGCTTGGGAAATATGATTTTTCCCAATTTCAGCTATTTTCAAGGAAAAAAAGTTGTTTATAAAATAAGCTGCCATTTGGGATCAGACATGGACTGAAATTTGTAAAAAGCTTTTTAATGAAAAATAAGATATTTTTTCAATTCGAAAGTTTGTAGCTTATGTTAATTTTCTAACAACTTATTTTTCTTTCAATTATTTTATATATTCTTTTAATATGTAAAAGCTGATTTTTTTTTTTTTTGCATCTAAACAAAATTAATTATCTCCAAACTACTTTTCAGAAAACTTATCCAAACAAAAAATGATGCTAATTATAATTGATTATAACAATAATCAACTAATGAAATAATCTATTTTTTTAACTGTCCTAAAAACACCCCTAGTGGTAGGTTTTTCAATTACGATTCAATTATGAAGCTAGTTAGGTCACTTAAAAAAATTTAAATACAAATATAATTGGGTTGTTGGGTTAAGTCGCTTTTTTCTTTGGTAAAAAATGGGTTGAGTCTTTATTAATTAATGACATGTTATTCGGTTACAATTCCATTACAATTCAGTTTGTTTCCTTATCTTTTTCTTAAAAATGTTCAATATAGTGTTTTATGTTTTTAAAGTGATTCAAATGGTCCTCATTAGATTGTTGTCCTATTATTTGAGACAATTTTTTTTTTTTTTTATAATTTTTTACTTATTGTTTGAACCAAAAAGGGCCAAAAGTTAAAAAGGGAGTACATAGTTTTTATTTAAGCAAAGGGTATTTTGGGGAAAAAATGGGGGTGTATTAAAAAGAAGGGGAGTGTAGATCGTAACTCCGAAAAAAAGCTACTATCCTCAAACCAGTCCAGCCCAATACATTTAGCAAACAAGACATGAGAGTTACACGAGAGAGATAAGATACGTTAGCGAAAACTGAATTTTGGTGGCACCTGAGATTCTGAGAACAGACTCAACACAACCATGGCTTCTTCTTCTTCTTCTATTCAGTGTTCAGTTTGGGTTCCTTCCCTTCACACTAACACCATTCGCTTTCTTTCACTTAAACCAAACTCTATTGCTTTCTCTTCTTCCTTTTCTTCTTCTCTTACCAGAATCAGAATCAGAATCAGAGCCTCCTCTTCCTCCCCAACAGTTGAAGAAGCCGCTATGAGCATCGACAACCTCCGACGTTTCATCAACCTTAACTCCGGAAAGTGGAACGGCTCTTTCTATGTAACATTTTTTTTTTGTTTTTTTACTTTTTATATTCAAAATAGAAAAAACTTTTTGTTGGAATTCACATTAGACATGAAAACTTTCTATAGTTATCATGATTTTTTTTTTATGAGAAAAATGTTAGTTTGTTAGTTTTGTTAGAAATATTAGTGGATGAATTAGTTGATAGTATGCAACTGCTTACTCTGATAGTGCATACAAATTAAACTTTAAATAGACATTATTGTAATTTTGTTAAGTTGAAATTTCAATAGGAAAATTACTTAAACAACTGTGCCTAAGTTCTTTTTATGTTTTTTTTTTTTTTTTAATAACATTATTTTCCTCTATGTTTTGTAGCAATTTGATTCGAGTGGAAATATGTTGCAACAACTTTGTACCAAGCTTTCCGCTAGCTCTTATGGGGAAGATGAACTCATGAGTCTCATTCAAACGTAACCAACCCTTCTTCTCTCACTCTTATCAAAATTATAACAAAAATGCCTTCTTTTCCTTTTATTTTATGTTTTTCAGAACTTGCAAAGTAAACAAGGAAAATAACAAAATACTGTTTTCACCCTCACTTTTATAAATTTTGGAAATCAGGACAAAAATTAATAAAATAAGGAAATTTTTGTAATTGTTGGTTAAAACATATCAATTAAAGTAAACCAAATGCATCTTAAATTTTGTGAGTTCCTTAAATTTATAACATATATGATGATATGATGTGATCCTTTATAAGGAGAATGGAATGAATTTACTAAACTGTAATCCCATTATAATAAATCATTTGAATCTGAGTATTATTTGTTCATCATCAGCTTGCATAAGAGGTTGAATGAGATCTTGTTTGACTACTTTAGTTTTCTATTTTTTTAAATTGTAAATTGTTTACCTGTTGCTCCTTGCAGGCTGTATATTAAACAACCTTCATCAAGTACTTCAATTTCCGGAGATGACAATGATGCAGAATGGGCAGAGTACAAAATTAAAGAAACCAATATGTTTACTGTTGACAAATATCAACAAGTGAGATTTTCTTATGCTGGAACATTGCACTGAAGTTTAAACCATCATGTTTTTTAAACCTTTTTTGGTTCTTTCTGTGGGATCCCATTGCTTCTTTACAATATCCATCACAATTAGTTTGCAGATAGGCTTTTTCCCATCTGAGAAAGCATTTGCACTGAGGTACCAAACAGCTGGCATGTTGGATACAGTATTAAGGCAAGGTGTTCTTGGAGAAGATGACACTGGTGAAGAGTCACCTAGGTAAAATGCTTCTTTTTCCACAATCGATCAACTAGCACTGTTTGATTGATTTCTATATTGGTGAAGTGTAGCAATTGCTGACCTATAAACATGTATTAGTCAATGAAATCAAGGCTGCACTCGCTGGAGATAGTAATAGAATGCAGTTTTTCTTGTTTGTATTGCCATAGCATAGACATATCTTGCTAACTACTTTTTGTCATGCATAATATAAGTGGTAAACTGAGAAGTGTGGTGGGGTAGATCTTTTTCTCTACTATTACTAACAGAGTAGTAGGAAGATGACGTTGCAACAATCAATCAAAAAGAGAAAGAAATTGTTAAACATCAACATTGAAATGTCGCTCTTGATGATAGTAATTTTCAACTTGATGTGAAGTTTTATTTATGAGCAATCTTAGCAGAAAAATGCTAAATAACTTTATAGGTGATAATAAAACATTCAATTTTAATGGAAAATTTGAAATCTAAGTAAGAGTGAAAAACCTAAAAATAATGACAAATTCAAATTTCGAATTGAAATCTTTGAGCAGAATACACTAGCTAAGCCAGGTGCCTGCTTAGCCTGGTAAATTTAGCTTACATTCTAATTTCTATAACTCTGTTATATGATAAAATTCTGCTGTTATTATTTTCAAGACTCGAACCATATATAACTATTTTTACAAGCTATTTCTGGCTTTCTTGCTAAAACATTATTTGACATGGTGTGTTGTACTGTTGTATGTGTGTAAAACACCTGCAGTAGCAGGAAATACAAATATTTAAATGAAATGTCTGAGCTGTTTGTTTTTGTTGAAACAAGTCCATGGTTAACCCAGTTATTTTTATTTAAATCCTAATTTCTATAGCCCAATTAACTCAAGTTATTAATCTTTTGCCAACCATTATTTTGCCTTAAAATTAGTGTATGTTGGTGCATTGCCAGATTATTTACATCATATTACTTTACCAACACATTTTCCTTTATGCTGTCCAAGTGTCCAACTGTTGATAACTCAAATAATGACTTATTTCTGGTCTTTCAGTCAAAGTAGGGAAAGAAAACTTTCAAACGCTGTTTTTATAATTACATTTAATAGAATATTTTATCAATTGTTTAATACAAAGCATTTGGATTGAATATCATTTTGATTAATCTGGAACATCCTCTAATATGGTTGACAGCAACAACCAAGTTTTATTCGACTAGGTATTCTGCACATTGATTAATTTATCAAGATTTTAGTAAAATCATTTAGAGGTATTTTTCAATGGTTTCTGCTTAAGTTTGCTTTAGTTTTCCTCTTCCCCTTTTAATCTTTAACAGCTTAATGGGCAAAGTTACAAACCATTTGCTCCGTGAATTAATAATGAAGACCTCTTCCTGTTTGGATCGAAGGGTTTATTGTTGAGTGATTTGACCTTTGAGAACCAACATGAGAAAAAGAAGGCATACGTCAATTACTAATATTTATGCCTTAAATTCTTTACACTTCCTTATGGTGCAGAAATCTCAAGCTTCCCTCTCGGCGACCTTCTGTTGTATGTGAGAATTGCCTGTACTCTCTAGAGAGAGATATGCGAGCAAGAGCCTTTCACATTTTGGAGCCAAGAGGCACTGTAGATATGCTTATTGTCTTCCTAGAGGAAAGAAGTGATGGGGATCCTCCTCTACTTGAGAGTTCTAGGGTGAGCTTATCTGAGAGTCTGAGATATGTGAAACTTTCTTTTTTGTTTGTTTATCTACTGCAGATTCGTTAACTGAGTTTTTGCTTTGAAAGTTCTAGCCATTTTTGACAGCAGCAGACTATATCTCATCTCTATAGTTTCTAATGTCTTTTTTCATTCCTTTCAGGATGCGAAGAGTAGGATTATTCCTTTTCTTGGTAAATGGAAAGGTCATTCCATTACAAAACGAAGTGGTGTGTATGGATCTACAATTACTAATGCTGATACCGTTGTGTTACATGAGATGGATAACAATGGCCAACTTATTCAGGTATTTTAAAACTTAATAACACAAGTCGCATAAGCATAGTAAAATTGTAGTTTAACAGAATTCTTAAAGCATTGAATTATGCTCTTAGTTTGTGAAAAACAAAATCAAAATTTTAATCACATGATGCTTTATTTATGCCCCTTTATTCTGTTTGGATATCTTTTATTAAATTTTTAATGTCCTTTCTCCTTGTTAGTTCTACTATGTGGGGGCATATAAGATCTTATTGAGTGACATTCTCTTTTGTCCATTTTGGTTTTTTACCATTTGGGTGTAATTTTTTTTTTTTTTTAAATTACCAAATGGGTGCAATTGTTGAATTAATTTTCATTTAGGAGTAAGTTGTAAAAGTAGTTATGACTTTATAAACAAAAATCATAAATCTTTATACGACTTGTAGTTGCAAGGACACATCTTCTAAAACTGAAGTGGTATGAAGATTTACGACTTCTTTTTACAAAATCATAACTACTTCTACGATTTATTCCTAAATGAGAATTAATTAAAAAAGTGTACCCATTTGGTAATTCCGAAAAAATTACCCCCAAATGATAAAAAGGTCGTCCACTTCATCACCCCACATTTCAGGTTCCGGTGGTATATTGTAAATATTTGATTTGAGTTATGTTTGATAAACAATCAATTCCTTCTATTTGTCTCAACAAGAGCCCTTTCCACTTATCTTCATATGTTGTGGACCATAAGACGTTTTAAAATTAACACCCCTTTCTCAACACAAGAGGTGGTTGTTGTTGATGCTGTTATTGGATATCAGGATGTTACTTCAAGTTCAACTTCTGATGGGGAAAATGTTACTACCAATGTGCATTGGACTGGCACAGTATCAGACCACTTGGTTACATTTGATGGAGGCTATCAGATGATACTATTACCCGGTGGCATGTACATGGGGTGCCCTTGTGATGTAGCAAAAAGTGTGGCAGAATCAAAATCGTTCCATTTGGAGTTCTGTTGGTTGGAGACACCTGACAAGAGGCAAAGACTTGTTCGCACGTATGATGTGCAAGGCTTGGCTGTCTCATCTACTTATTTTTTTGAGACCAAATTGTGAAATCCTATGTTACCTTTTTTCTCAAGTCGTCCAAATAGTTGGATCATGTAATAAATACTCATATTTGTCGTTTGCATCCATTGATTGATATATGATTGGTTAGTATACTTATTTTGGCCTTTGGTGGGAATGTAGTTTAGTCGTAGAAAATCCAATACACTGGTAAACTTGATCAAGCCAAATTTGAGGTCTGATTAGTCCAACCTCAGTTCAAATGATAGATATGGTCACTCATAAAAAAAGTTCCTCAAATTTAAACTGACGTTGGATTTGGATTCGGTAGCAGAGAATAATTTTTGCTTAAATATATTTTTTATTCCTGTAATTTAATGTTTTTTATATTAATGTTTCTATAATTTTATTTGTTTATTTTAGTCTTTATAAAATGTATTTGTTTTATTTTTTGTTTTTAAAGTGTTTTAGATAGCATTTTGAATGGTAAAAAAATATTTTGAACAGTAAAAAAGTGTTATCTAAAATACTTTAAAAATGAAAAATAAGACAAACACATTTTTGCAAGATTAAAACAAATTTCTACAAAAATGAAAAAATATTAAATTATAGAGAGAAAAATATATTTAAGTCATAATTTTTTATGAGACAACCCTTATTTTTTTTTTTTTTGAATTGTTCTATGATACCCTTGTTCTCACGTTTATTCTACTCTAAATAAAAGTATAAAGTGAGCCAACATGTGAGGGAAGTAAAGCAACCATAACAAGGTTTAAAATTACTCTTAGAAAATATCGTAGAAAGGTTTAAAATTATTCATTTCAATCCTTACATAATGATTGGTCCCAATTGATTTAATCCGCGTGTACTCTAGATATTAGGCAAGGCTATACCCATACTAAAAAGACATAAAGTACAAAACTGGTAAGAGAAAAATGCTTATTTAAATTGAAATTTAAATACTAAGGGCGTCTTTAATTTTTTTAATAAATTAAAATTATGTTCTATTTTGAATTAAAGTATAAATATGTTTTAGTTTTCTTAAAATATTTCGAAACGTTGATTTTAGTTTTTATAAAATTAAAGTGTTTATTTTTATATTTTAACAAAAAAATTGGTTTTATTTTTTGATAAAGGACTAAAACTAAATCACTTTTTTTAGTAAATATAGGGACTCATATCTTAAGTTTTTATAAGAATAAAATTTAGAACCAAATATTGAAATATTTCGAAGAATAAAAATATTTTTTTTATTAAAATTACGTTTATCAAAATAATCTCCCTCTTTTAATACACAGGAATCAAGAGGGAAAAAGAAAAACATTCCAGATCCCATGCCAAAATTCATTCTCTTCTATTTGGGTAGGAAACAACATTAAAAAGAGTGGAGATGATGAAAAATTGAAAATACTATTATACTGTTTATGATTACAACAACATTCTATACAAACAAAATTATCATCTCATTTTTATTTAAGAATATTTATGTTATTATATATATATATATATTCTCTTTTTTGTCCTTTCAAATCATCAAACAATCATGTCATTGTCTCTTCTTTCCCTTCTTTTCTTTCACAATAAAACACAAATCATTTCTCAACAACTTCAACATTCACTGTTTACTTTAAAGTAATATTTTAAAAAAACAAAAAGAAAAACACATGCCGTTACATTATCATTCAATTATATATGATAAATTTATTATTTTCTATAACAAACATTAAAATTCATACCATAATAATATTTTATTAATTTACAATTGTTTTAATAAAAAATGCATATTCCAACCAAAATTTCTATTTAGACTCAATATATTTTTCAATGATAAAACAAGGTGGAAACAAAGCAACAAAGAAACAGAATATTCCAATATTATAACGGATATGCCGATGTAAGCATGGCAACATGGCAACAACATACATCACATGAGAATTAACTACTTAACTTCAAATTGAACTCTGTTCTGTACAGTTACGCCACGATGGTCAACCTTGTTAATACTTAGTTTAATTATCCTTAACAAGACAACATCTTCAACACCCTCATCCTCACAAACAGAAAAAAGAGTTCATTCATTTTCACTTTGTATCAGAAATGAAAATCTGCACCACCTTTTGTGTGTCACTGGCCATGGTTTTGGTGATGATGAGCAACATCATCATCATCATCATGGCAGTGGCTGAGACTCACATTCCCTCCACCTTGGATGGCCCATTTGACCCGGTGACCCGACGGTTCGACCCGTTACTGCGACGGGGCAGTGATGACTTGCCTATGACTCATCCAAGGCTCAGAAAGAATGTCACTTCAAACTTCCCTGAACAGATTGCTCTTGCAATTTCTTCACCAACTTCCATGTGGGTTTCTTGGGTTACTGGTACTTCAATTATCTCTTCTCCTCAGAATTTCCATAAAAGTTTTGTTTTTTTAAGAGTAAATACTAAATAGTCTTCTAGAGCATGTTTGGTTTTCAATTGCAAAATTATGTTTGAGGCAAAAGTAATTTTGCCAATGGATCAGAACCCTTCTGCGTTATTCGTTGGATTTGCATTGGAACGGTGTCGCAACATTTTCAACAGCAGATCAAATATGCACTAAGTAGTCTATGCACCGATAATGTAGAGATAGTGTAAGAAATTTTACATTATCATATTACAAATTGCCATGCTTTAAGAGTAAGTAGTATATGTATCGACAATGTAAAGGGAATTTACCATTTGATCACAAATTGTCATGTTTAAAGAGTAAATTTTTACACTGTCATTCAATCATAGTTTATTAACTTTTACACTAACGATGATTTGTGATTAGTTGATAGTGTGAAATTTTTATACTAAGAGTGGATAGAAATTAAACTCTCTTTTTTTAATGTTTATATGATGTTGTATTCAAAGGCATCAAGTTGTTGTTACTTGGTTGTGTTGTTTTGGTTTTGGACAAGGGGATGCACAGATTGGCCTCAACGTGACCCCAGTAGATCCTGCATCTGTTGGAAGTGAGGTGTGGTATGGGAAAAAGAGTGGCAAGTACACAAGTGTTGGGAAAGGTGATTCTGTTGTTTACAGTCAGTTGTATCCCTTTGAAGGCCTATGGAATTACACCTCTGGCATCATTCACCATGTGAAACTCAAAGGTATGTCGAGTTACTTCTTTTCTTTGGAATTCTGTTCAAATGATAGTGTTTGTTTGGTGCTGAGTAGGAAGCAGTGATTACTGACAAGGAACATGCTGCTGGTTGATTTTGTAGAACTTATCCAGACATGTTCCTATAGGGCATAGGCATGATTTATGACAGAACATTGTGATGGATGTTGTCTATTGGAGATATAAGGTTGACTTGATGGTTGGGAAGGGGGCTTAAGGGTGAAGGGAGAAGGGGGGAGTGAAAGGTCGCGGGTTTGAATCCCTCTCATTGATATTTCTAACAAAACTAACAAACTAACATTTACTGATCGAAAAAAAAAAAAATAAAATTGTGATGTTGTCTGATTCATGTAGCCGGCAGATGATCTAGAAGGGAAAGGCTTGGTTGTTTTTGTATTTGTTAGTTATTTTAAGTTCTTGGTTGCAATACTTCACAAAATTTGATGTCTGCCTTGTGACATAATTGGCAAAACAATAATCAATTGGATAGAAGAATTTACTTGTCCAATTAATTTGTGAAATATAGTTCTTTTGGTAAAATTCTTTTAATGAAAAGTTCTGCTTTTGTGGTCTCTAAAACCTTTGCTTCTTTCTGTATGCTATGCATTCCAGTCAAAAGTTGTGGCATATGTAGTATAACTTTGTTCATTGCAGTTTCAAATTTCTCAGTTCTGGAACCATCTACATTCATCATTTATTACTCTTCTAATCATATCCCCAATCATATAACTATTTAATCTTTTGTTGTTAAGCACATTACTACGTATTTTCTTTAAATTTTTTAAGCTACAAACTATAAGATTTTTATGATGATATGTTAAATATAAATTCTGAGTCACTATATCAAAACAAAAAGAATGGTATCAAGTGAATAATAAGTACAATGACTCAAATTTGTTTGGACAAAGTTCAGAGATATTTCTTTCTTTATGTAGGTCTTGAACCTGGAACCAGATATTATTACAAATGTGGGGATAGTTCTATTCCAGCCATGAGCCAAGAGCATTTTTTTGAGACTTTTCCAAAACCTAGTCCAAATAATTATCCAGCTCGAGTAGCAGTTATTGGAGATTTAGGTCTCACAAGCAATTCTACATCAACTATTGATCATCTAAATTACAATGATCCTTCAATGATTCTAATGGTTGGAGATTTAACATATGCGAATCAGTATCTTACAACTGGTGGAAAGGGAGCTTCATGTTATTCATGTTCATTTCCAGATGCTCCTATTAGAGAGACATATCAACCGCGATGGGATGGGTGGGGAAGGTAACCTATTCTGTGTTCTGTGACAATATATGTAATCAAGTCTTAGTTGAAATATACTAATCTAATTGTATGTTGGACAAAACAATAACTTGAAAAATCCTACTGGTAAATGTTTGTTCTGCTTTGTTATTATACTGCATTTTCTTTCATTTAGTAGTATGTTGGGCTTGTGCATTGATGCATTATTAGTACTTTGTTTGATTTGTCTATTTCTCAATATCAATCATATACTTCTTAGAGCATGTTTTGAAATCAGGTGAAAAAGTACTTTTCAGGCAATCTTGCCAAAGGACCAAGATCCTTGTTTTTGCTTTCATTTTGCTTTTATCCGTTGGATTTATGTTGGAACATGTGCACATCATTTCTAACTTCAATCCAAACATGCACTTAGACAAACATATTGTGGATGGGAGGGGAAGGGGGAGTGGTGAAATATTAGAATCTCTAATACTGATAGTTGTTGGACAAAGTACGAATCATATGTTAGTTGAAAAACAAAATGGTTTTTTGAAACAACAGGTTTATGGAGCCTTTGACCTCAGAAATTCCTATGATGGTTATTGAAGGGAATCATGAGATTGAACCTCAAGCTGGTGGAATCACATTCAAATCATACCTGACACGATTTGCAGTTCCTGCTGAAGAAAGTGGCTCTAAAAGTAACTTCTACTACTCTTTTGATGCTGGGGGCATACACTTTATCATGTTGGGAGCCTATGTTGATTACAATAGCACTGGTAAATGATGATAACTGATACAGTTTATTTCACCTTAGAGTAAATACTCATTTTGGTTCCTGAAAGTGTGAGGCGGTGACTGATTAGTCCTTGAAAGATGAAAAATTCAAATTTAGTCCCCGAATGTGCAAAAAGTGTGACATATTGATTTTGCAGACAATGACAAATTGGTCACTAAAAACTTTGTAACTTAATGTCAAATAAGTTCTCGAAAGATACAACTTATTGTCAAATTGGTCCTTGAATGTTACAACTGAATGAGAAAATTGTCTTATAAATTTAACGGTAGGACCAACTTATTGCACCTTTTGCATATTCAGAGACTAAATTTGAATTTCCCATCTTTCAGGGATCAATAAGTGAATGCCTCACACTTTTAGGGACCAAAATGGGTATTTACCCTTCACCTTATGTAGACCAGTTGATGCATATAATTTTGGATGGTTGAACTTGATGTGTTTCATTGGATCTTCAATCCAGGTGCACAGTTTGCTTGGCTGAAGAAAGATCTGCAAAGTGTAGACCGAAGTGTAACCCCTTGGTTAGTAGCTGCATGGCATTCTCCTTGGTATAACAGCTATGCTTCACACTATCAAGAATTTGAGTGTATGAGATTGGAAATGGAAGAACTTCTCTTTCGATACAGGGTTGACATTATTTTTAATGGCCATGTAAGTTAAATTTACTCTATTTTGTATCCGTTTTAGAACATTAGTTTGTCAATATCACATTCGAAATATCCGAGATTTCTCATTTGGAGTTTTACATGGATTTTTTTTATGATGAACTTATGTTGTTACTTGTTAATATCATAGGATTAGGTATATGTGAAAAAATACATTATTTGCCTGCCTAAAAATCTAAAACGAGATTTGTTGGAGATAAACTTAATCCATGGATGTTGTTCTACTCTCTTGTTAATTTAATTATACTATGGAAGTTTTTAATTGTCAAAATATGCAATGATATAAACCTTCTTTGTAATAATCTCATGGATATCTAATTCTGCATTCAGTTTTTTCAGTTATTCTTTTTAATGTAGTTTTTTCCTATTGTTTACATAAACAATGTGTCACATGTTGCCCATCTTGCAGGTTCATGCCTATGAGAGAATGAATAGAGTTTATAATTACACGTTGGATCATTGTGGACCTGTTTACATAACTGTTGGAGATGGTGGAAATATTGAGAAAGTAGATGTTGATCATGCAGATGATCCTGGAAAGTGTCCTTCTGCTGGTGATAACATACCAGAATTTGGAGGAGTTTGCAAATCAAATTTTTCCACTGGTCCTGCCAAAGGAAACTTTTGTTGGAACAAACAACCTGAGTGGAGTGCATTTAGAGAAAGCAGTTTTGGACATGGGATACTTGAGGTAAAATCTTCATGATTCTGAACCTTTTCGTTTTTGTTTCTATTGCTAACCTGCCTGCAGGTTCAGTTAGCTCAATCACTAATTGATTTGCTCTTGTTGGTGTAGCCTCTCCATTTGAATATGAATAATAATATTACTACACTCAGAATAAGCTAAAGAGTAAAATAACTAAAGCTCAAACTTTAGGTCCATCAACATTTTTTTTTTTTTGTTAATTTTTATAAAATAAAAAGACCTCACATGTTGACAAAAAGTACTTAAATGTTGACAAAAAAGTCGTATTATATAACTAACTCATTTAAAATAAAATATTTTTCTTAAAATTTGGTTTAGGTCTCACTCATCGTTGTACTGGCTCTTTCTATACTTCATTATGAATGGGCATTATTATTGTAGGCTTTTTGGATGTTATCTTTGTCTTGTTGGCTTAAGAGGTTAATTTATCTATCCAATGCCATAATTCTTAGTGGTGCTTGTTTAAATATTGTAAGGATGTTTACCCAATGTTTAGTGGTGGTCTCCAACTTGATCAGGAAATCATTTGCTTGCTGCATTCCTCGGTACATGGAATCAATTAGAATGATTCACCCAGTTGGGTGTAAATGAATTAAACAAGTTGAGCATTTGAAGCTCAAGTTTGGCTGTTGAAAAAAGATAACATTTATGTTTAACTCATTTATTTAAACAAGTCAAATTCAAGGCTTAAAATGATTTTGTTTAAAGTTATAAAGTATGAGTTTAGTTTAGGACCTATTTGGATAAGCTTATATCTAAAAACATTTCTAAGGAAAGAAAATAAAAAGAAAAAAAATGAAATGAGTTTTTTAAGTTAATTTGAACTTATGAAAAAGTCATTTTATTTTTTCTCTCAGAAAAATGCTTTTAGATAAACTTATTCAGATAGGTCCTTATTTTATGATTTGATCATTTTATTTACCTTTATTAAATCTCTTCTTCTAATATTTTTTAAGTTAATTAATTTAGCCTTTAATAGATATTTTTATGCTAAATGAGAGTTCTATGTATAAACAAATTCAATTATTATCATTATCTGTACTCCTTTCCTTAAGAAACATTACAGTTTGTCAAAAAAGAAGAAGCAACATTATCAATTTTTTGTCATCACACACACATAATTGAGCTTAATTACAGGCTTAAATTGTTTGTCTAGACCCTAGAATAACAAACGAGTTGATGTTAAATAATTCACATATATCAACTTTTTTTACGCTTCAAGTTTGGGTATACCATTACTTTTTATGTATGTCTATTCCTTTATGGTGCTGGTGGGTCTCATACCATATTTAATGACTATCTCTTTTAATTTTACAGTTTTTAATAAATTTTAATCAATAAAAAGTATATGTTTGAAGTAAATGTTAATTAATAAAAAGCATATATTTGAAGAAATGCACTAAAGAATGTGTTACTAAATATTCTCTTAAATACATAATATTTATGAATCTTAGGGTATCATAGCTGGGGGATGATATATTAATCTTGTTAGATGGTAAGAGTTATAGTTGTAGGTTAGGGGAATGAAAAAAAGAGAACAAAGAATAATAAGATATTAGTATGATATCTTGTGTAATATAATGTGATACACATTACTAACACAAATATTCTATTTATATTAATAAGATTAAAATATATTTTTTTACTTATAAAATTGTCAATATTTAAATTTTGTTTTTATAAAAAAATTCATTTGCTTCTTTTCCCGTAAAATTAAAATGTGTTAAGTTTTGATCCGAAACAAAATTTGGGTAAATTCGAACCTTTGTGAGGATTTCTAATGGTTAAAGACTGAAATTGTAGAAAAATATAATTTGTAATAGTTTTATGCAATTTGTGATGATTTTTAATCCTCGGTCACAAAGTATTACATGTCTAAACCTTATTCAGACCAAAATTTGACTTATATCAATTTTATGAGGACGAAAAATAAACAAAATGTTTTAGAGAAATGAAATTAAAATATTGTCAATTTTATAAAAACGAAAAACATATTTTACTCTATTAACAATTGAGAAAAATGTTATGCACTAATAGGAAAACAAAACATAGTCGTTCAATCCTAATTTACCATATATGGTAAGTTTATTGATTTTTAAAATAATTAACTTAAGGTCATTCAAATAATGGTTTATAATTGGATGACAATGTAAAACTATTTTACACTATCATGGAAATTATTAAACCCTTAATAATTAGGTTAAGTACCCGTGTAAATATGTAATAGGAATATTTGTACAAGTCCAAACCCACTAATATAATAAGCTACTTATCCATAATAATGAAAATAAATCAAGAAATATAATGAAATTAATAAACAACTTATGCGATTGCTTTAATGGATTCTATAAATAATTTTAAGATGTCCTTAAATATATACTGACATTAACCTTCAGAAAGTTGAAATTTCTTATTACCTTCAAAACAGTTGAGGTTCAGCTATTGTTAAATAATTTACTACATAACGACATATGTAGGTATATATACAAATTTATATCTATGTTGTGCATAAAGCTACTAAAATACCAAAAAATATGGCTATATTTTGGAGCAAACTTTTCTCTGTATGTGGCTATATAATATTACATTGAGTTTTTGTTCATGAAATGGATACAGTCCATGAATTACTGTCTAGATTATTAATACTTTTCTTTAAAAAATTATTGTCCTATTTTATTGCAGGTTGTGAATTCAACATATGCATTATGGACTTGGCACCGAAATCAAGACAATTACAAAGAAAATGCAGTTGGTGACCAAATATACATTGTGCGACAGCCTGAATTGTGCATGAAAGATTTAAAGGTATACGTACTAGTCCCATACTGAAACTTTACTGTGTATAAGTTTTTCCTGATTATTTATGAAACTAAAAATTTGAGGATTCAATTGCTTTTGTTTATAAATTATAACCCATTTCTAAACTTTTTATAGCATTCCAGGTTTTATGTGACATAAATCAATGATGTTTATATTTTTCAGTTTTGTAATCATCAAGTGCAAAAAAACCTACATTACATCATTTCTAACCAAGATTTTTTCCTTGCTGTCTTCCACCGTGTAAAAGTGAATATCATATCCCAAGGAATTTAGTCTTTAACTAACCTTAATAGCTTTGTGTGATTTATGTAGCTGCTCACCTAAAAAGAAAGAAACTTTTGGTGGTGTTATTGCCTTCCATGGCGCGTAAAAGTTCAACTAAAGACTTTCCTTGGAAGGCTTTCATATGTTTAATCCCACCTATTAAAGTTTATGCATACTGCAATATTTATTAGAAAACTTATATGTTTTGGTGTTATTTTTCTAGCTTGCCTAACTGCTACTATTGGTTTTAGCTTCAGTTGCATTATAGATTTAATATTATTTATGTGGACTAGAAAAATTTAACTTGCTATTTTACTGATTACAAAAATGTTTTTTGTTTCATTTTCATTTCAATGGTTGATTATCCTACATCATTTTGTTTGCTTTGCCTGAATTGTTAATTTGTTATCACTTAAAAAAAAAATCAAGTTATTTTTCAGTTGGGTTATGATTTCAATCTTATTTTGCCTTTGGTATTATAGTCACAGGATCCACAGCGATCACTTCCATACAATTCATCCACTAAATCCTCTTCTGCTACAAACCATCTCTCTCAGGTAATTAATCTCCTTTGTGCTTGCTTCCACACTCTAAACCTACATTTTTATGATGAAGAAGAGATGGAATCCAACCTATTTAATTTAATCACTCAGGATGTTTCTATAATCATATCACAAACCCTTGGGGTTCTCTTTATATATGGTCTACTTACTCAGGTAAATCAGATCTTGTTTCTCTTGTTTGTGTCAGTGTGGTATGTATAACAAAGTTTTTGCTTATGTGCACTATCTATCATATTACAAAATTAAATATTTGGTAAATTATGTTGTTATATATTTTTTTCGTTTGGTACCATCGTAATTAGAGCCTTAAGCTCCCTAGTGGTACACCAAGATATCTCCACAAGCTTCGATACTTTGGATCAGATCAGCTAGAGACTAATCTTCAGTTGGGACTTAGTCACATTTAAAATTCTTCATCCTTCTCCAAGAGTATATTCTACTGAAATAGCTACACACATTGGGTTGTGTTGTTATATATTAATGCTGTAAAGACTTGTTCTCTTTTTAATTTATTGAAAATGGATACATCAACTGTGTTTTTTAATATTTTCATTTTCTGAAAACAAAAGATAGTAAACTAAATCAATTAACTATATTGTTAAATTTGAAAAAAGACAAATAAAAAACTATTTTTAGATATTGACTAATTGTTTTCTTTTCTTACATTTTGAAGGTGGAGTGGAGCTAGGTTTTGGACAATCACTCATCTAAATCTTGCCAAATAGTGGTGAGGATCGATAACCAAATTATGTTTCTCTTATTTGTATTATTTTATGCCGTTGTAATGTCATATATTTTTTATGTAACAAAAAAAAGTCATATTTTCGGCCAATTTTGAGGCTGACCTTTTATTTATCTGACATTTTTGGTTCAAATTTTATTGTCGTTGTTATACATAAAAAATAAAAATAAAAACTGGCTTTGTTCATTTGTTTAAATTTACCGGAGATGAGGATTTATGCGTAAAATCTACAGGATTTTTATACTTAGAAATTTTGTTCGTAGTTGTCATCCTTTGTTCAGGATTGAAAATGTGTACGTCTTCAGCAATGAAGGTTTAAGCATTTCCATTGTAGTGATACTTTGGAATTGATGGAGCATGTTACATGCATGCTTCTTTTTAGTTTTCATTTTTGTTGTGTAAGTTGGGATACATTAAACAAGATCAATGGGAACTTGAAAACCCATTGAATCTTGTTGAAAGTTAGGATACATCTTTTTTATTTATTTATTTATTTAAATTATGCCCTAAATTTGCATGTGACATGTGGCAGTGTACACAAAATTTTAACTTTTGGAAGCTTTTGCTATATTTTTTGTGTTTCTCAGCGCTAATTAATTATATGTATTATACATTATATTAATAAGAAATTGACTTAACTACATTTTTGTTCTTTGTAATTTAATATTTTTTCATTTTGTTTTTACAAAAAAATTATTTTATTTCTAACAAAATATGTTTATTTTATTTTTTATTCTTAAAGTGTTTTAAATAATACTTTGAATAGTAACAAATATTTTAAACACTGAAAAAATATTATCTAAAACTCTTTAAGAATGAAAAATAAAATAAACATACACTAAACCCTAAAAAAGTTTACAGGAATTAACCTGGGATACACCTAGACAACACCACTTAATTACCTAAAGGAAATCAGTCAAAATGAGCTTCTATCAATAAATATGTTATATTTATTCAGAAAGTGAATTTATATAAGAGTAATAATATATAAGTATCTCATTATTTTAAATACATCATTAAAATTTCTCGTTTTTATCTATTTTTTCTTTTTATCGCATTATATGTCTTATCATATTCATTGACAACGTTAACAAAATTTCTATATCCAAAATATTAAAAAAATTGATATTGACTCTTATTTATTTTTATCGCTAAAGAAAGAGGAATTTAAAATTGTATATGCTAACATTTAAAAGAAATTCCAATATAAGGGAGCTCAATAATAACATTTGAATAAGCTCTTAATTTAGTCTTTTTTTATAAATAAAAATATATTGACATTTTATGATATAAAATTATATTATATATATACATAAATTAAGTTACAGTTAATTTTAACAATATTTATATATTTTCATTCAAATTACAATCAATTTATTTGATATAAAATAAGTTAATATCATTACTAAAACAATTATGACCATTTTTAAT
>PYAF01004537.1:3102746-3123922 GCA_007407185.1 Glycine tomentella | reverse complement strand
ATAATTATGTTGTAATGAAATTTATTTATAATTGTAAATCAAATAATTATTGATTCCTGAAAAAAAGTAATCAATTAATTATGATGGTAATATATCAATTACAATAAAAGTAGCAATTCAATTTATAAATTATCAAGTGATATATGATCGTAAATCAATTTTGACTAGACATAATTGATTATAATTGTAATTATAAAAAAAAAATTATATGAGGTATTAACATTGATTGATAGGAAAGTGAATTGAATTATTAATATGTGTGTAGATTTTTTTATAATTAAAATCAGTTATCAAAATTTAGAGTGAACTCAATTATTAATATGTTTGTAGATTTTGATTATAATCAATTAATATAAAAACAAATTATTAATATTGCTTGATACTGATGATATTTTTAATATTTTTAATTCCCATTTACCATAGTTATATCTATTTGTCATAATTATCAAACAATTCACCTTGCTATTTAAATGAGATAACCGATTTAACAAATTCATGTGCCTTCTTGCTTATTTTTCTTCCTAATTCATCGTTTTTCTCATCTACAATTTCATTTTCTAATATAGAATGAATAATTTTCTAAAAAATACACAAACACATGATTGAACTCATATTATAGTCAAAACTAAATTATAAATCTTGTGAAGACTTTCTGATGTTGATTACATTTCTAACAAGTATACATATTAGAGTCTTCGTAAACTTTTTTTGTTTATGTCAAAATACTTCATTTCAAAAGATGTATGACTTGATGAATTTGACACCCAAAGGTACTATTAAAATATTGAAGGATTGTAAAGAGGTATTACTAGTAGCTTTTGGTGTCAAATTTAGCAAGTCATTCTCAATAGATACCTTTTGACATGAGTTATTTTGACATAAAAAAGGTCTACAAAGACTCTAATATGTAATTTTTGCTAGAAATGTAATCAACATGTCCATAAAGTCACCCCCAAGGTTTATAACTTAGCTTTGACTGCATTATGATTTCAATCTTGTGTCTGTGTATTTATTAGAAAATGATTCATCCTATATTATTGAGGTCGCTCATCAGACAATGCAAACCTAAAGGATATAAAACAATTTGCAGAATGGATACTCCAAATAGGAGATGATGATCCAAATGCAGGTGAATATGTTGTTAATGACATCAACATTCCTGATGAACTATGGATTCATGAATGTGTTGATCCATTGTTATCTTTGGTCAAATTTGCCTGTTGGCCTTGACCTATTACAAAACATGAACATCACACATTATTTTTAGGAGCGAGCACCAACACTAGAATCTATTGAGCAAGTTAATGATTATGTGATGTCAATGATTCCAGGAAATGAAAGGAAATATCTTAACTTTGACTTTGTTTGTCAATTTGACGAAGACAATGAAGTACAAGGCCAATGGTTCACCATTGAGTTCCTAATTGAAATTAAATGTTATGAAATTCCAAATCATAAATTAAAGTTAAAGATTGAAGTCTCTGTCATTCTTATGAGGATCATTGATGAAACAATTAATTTATGCAATGTAACTAGATTATTGGTTAACGAGCTTAGAAATAATGTTATAGTAGCAATTGTTTTGACGGACACTATACTACAAGAGACAAAATATTTGTTCCTAGAATGAATTTGGTGTCTATTGGTTTTATGTTTTGCAATGATGATTGATAAAAGCCAGGGACAATCTCTATCTCGTGTGAGCATCTATCTTTCGAAGCCTGTTTTTATTCACAAACAGTTGTATGTTATAGTTTTTAAAATACAGTCAAGATGATGTCTTAAGATTTTGATATTAGACAATAATTATAAAGTATGTACATTAATAAAGAATGTAATTTATAAAGAAGTATTTGATAATGTATAAATAAAAATTTCCTAGCTTCTTAAATAATACAATACTTGGATATAATTATTTTGTATACTAGAGGCATTCATTATCTGGTAGTGATTTCACATTGAATGATGTTAATACTTTTTTATATCTGAAAATATGTTAATACTTGTGCTAATTATAAATTGCAGATATTCTACTTCATTCGGTTCGTTTCTTCTTGAGGCACGCGCGCAGCATTTAGCTAGGTTATACAGGTTTTTATGATATTCACATTGTAACTCTAACCTAATATTCTCTTGAAGTTACTTTTGTCTTTTTGTTTGACTGTTGATTTCATATTTGCAGCAACAAAATATGTACTTTTGTTGCAGTGGCAAAATCATAGTTTTAAAGCATAAGGTTGCAAAAGGGATAATGATGGAAGTTATATGTAGGCATGGCAACGGGGTGGGGCGGGGGCGGGTATTACATTCCCCGTCCCCGTTCCCGCCCCCAAACCCGCTCCCCGCCCCCGCCCTCATTTCCCGTCGGGTTTTAAAACCCATCCTCATTCCCGTCTTCGCTGGGGGTCAGGTTTTCCCCGCCCCGTCCCGCCCCCGTTATTTCACTAAAATTTAAAAAATAAAAAAAATAATATAATTTTTTTATTTGAAAAATAGGATAAAAAAGTTAATTATGTAACCAAAAAATAATAATAACAAACTTATATTTAAAATATGGGATTATAATTTTAAAATTACAAAACAAAATCAATCAATTCAATTAAAAAAATAGAAAATAATATATTTTTTTTTATTTTTTTAATATTATTTATTACGGAGCGGGGAGCGGGGAGCGGGGGCGGGGGCGGGGGCGGGTATCAGTAATTCCATACCCGCCCCCGCCTCCGCTTTTGGCTACCGGGGAAAACCCGAACCCGAACCCGAACCTGAAAAATTCAGTTTTTTCCCATTAAAATCGGGGCGGATTCGGACGGATACTAACGGGTTCGGGTCCCGTTGCCATGCTTAGTTATATGGCATGGCCCTTGCAAATGTTTTTCCAATGGTTATACTCGAAAAATGGTTTTTTGAGTTACCAATCCTTACACACTTTTTGTTATCTACAACAATGGTGCCCTTTTTTTTTTATAGAGTTTTTCGCATTATTTGTTATTGTCTATGTTCGTCGATTATATTATTGAAATCTATGCTCAAACCATTCTGTTTTATAAGTTCATAAAATATACCTTTTAAACTCAAGAAAAATAATGATATGTTAATGGTATAATATAAGCACAAATTTTAGTTTACTATAATATTGTATTAAAATTTTATTTCAGATATTATATAATATATTAAAGAATAATCATTTAATATTTAAATAATATTTAAATAAAAAAGTTTAAACTTCAGATAATTTATAATGCAAAGTTTAATAAAAAAAGTTACAAGTATAAAATATTTTACAAAATTATTCAAAAGCATTGTTTATCCGTGTTTGACACGAATTATTACACTAGTAATTTTAATAAATTTAAACAACTTTATATAAATTACTCATAAGATTTATTGACTTTGGAGTTTAGATGGATGATAAATCAGGTAAGATATTTTGTATGCAATTTTCTTTAGAAGGTTTCAAGATAAAATGTAGTAATTTGAAATAAATAATAATATAAGCATTTAAATTACTTATAAAACATGAAAAGAAAATCACCTTTGTTAAGAAGCCAGACAGTGACAATCCTGCTGGTAAGTTTTCAATTATTATAATATGATTCTCTCTATTTATTAATGTTCTCAATTATGTATTTGTTTGAATTTGAATTTGAAATTTCTCACTTAAAGCTTTCATATCAAGACTCTTTAATTAAGTTCGTAGTGTATACCAATTTTGGCTTATTTCCCTTTTTTTTATTTGATATTTGAATCTCAATTCATTTCTATTGTGAGTATGCAAGAACTTTTGAATTCATTATATACAGATTTTTATATTGAAAATGTTTTATCCTATTTTATTGACTTTTTGTTTTAACTATGATATTAATATAATATGAAATAGTTTCTTTCAAAAGTAATCACTAATTTTTACTAGGGACATCAAGCACACACAAGATTATATTTCTTTTACAACATAGTTTATTTCATACCAAGATCAAAATTCAATATATTTTTTCATGCAATTTAAAATACTTGAATGGTCGATTTTTTATTTTTTTTATTTATCTTATCTTGAAAGGTACTGAGTTGGTTCCTGTTATTGATGCTGATTTTCTGAATTGGAATGTTCTATCTTTGTTTGGAAATTGGAATATTCTATCTTTGTTTGGAAATTGAAATTATTCTTTTTATTTTAGGATTCTCTCAATTGTTGAATCAGAATGTTTTAAGTGCAGTTATGGTATTGATTTAACTATTTTGGGAATATATATTTTGAATTGATTTCAGAGTTGTATTATGAAATGACAAGAAATCTAACATGGATTAAGTGAATGTTTGATTTGCATTTGAAATTATTGTAACACATTATGAGGTGCGTTCTAATGCATATTCAACACATAAAAGTAAAATGAAAGCAAAAGCAAGAGTTATGATCCTTTTACAAAAGTAATTTTGTTTAAAAAATCATTTTTCATTTGATTTTCAAACATGCTATAAGAGTGTTACAAAACATTTTTTTTATGTTTTGATACATGTATGTTTTGATAAATATTATTTTTATGTATCATTTGGTGAAAAAATTTAAATTACTTATAAAACATGAAAAGAAAATCAACTTTGGTAAGAAGACAGACTCTAACAATCCTGGTAAGCTTTCAATTATTATAATATGATTCTCTCTATTTATCAATGTTCTTAGTTATGTATTTGTTTGAATCTGAATTTGAAATTTCTTACTTAAAGTTTTCATATCAAGACTCTTCAATTAAGTTCGTAGTGTTTACCAATTTTGGCTTATTCCCCTCTCTTTTTTATTTGATATTTGAATCTCATTTCATTTCTATTGTGAGTATGCGAGAACTTTTGAATTCATTATATACAGATTTTTCCTATTTTTTTTTGACTATGGTATTAATATGAAATAGTTTCTTTCAAAAGTAATCACTAATTTTTATTAAGGAGCACACACAAAATTATATTTCTTTTATAACATAATTTATTTCATACCAAAATTAAAATTCAATATATTTTTCATGCAATTTAAAATTCTTGAATGGTCAATTTTTTTTAATTTTTTATTTATCTGGAAAGGTACAGAGTTGGTTCTTGTTATTGTTATTGATACTGATTTGTTGAATTGGAATATTCTATCTTTGTTTGCAAATTGAAATTATTCTTTTTGTTTTAGGATTCTCTCAATTGTTGAATTGGAATGTTTTAAGTGCAGTTATGGTATTGATTTAACTATTACTAAATTGGGAATATATATTTTGAATTGATTTCAGTGTTGTATTATGAAATGACAAGAAATCTAACATGGATTAAGTGAATGTTTGATTTGCATTTGAAATTGTTGTAACACACATTATGACGTGCGTTCTAATACATATTCAACACATAAAAGTAAAATGAAAACAAAAACAAGAGTTATGATCCATTTGCAAAAGTAATTTTGTTTAAAAAATCATTTTTCATTTGATTTTCAAACATGCTATAAGAGTGTTACAAAACTTCGTCATAGTGTCTTTTGGACTCATATATAAGCAAAAAAATTATTTTATATCTTAAACTCAAATATAAATAAATCTAATTAATTTTACTCATATTTAATGATATCATTCATAAAATACTATTCATTTACTTATAATTTTAAGGATTCTATTTTATTTGTCCTTCAATCATTTATTATATTAAATGTTGGATAAATATTTTTGTTCTTTATAGTCTAATAATTTTTAGGAAATCAAAGGCATCCATAATAATTTTTTAAAAGATAGAGTGATGCAGTGTGTTGAGTGAGTGTAAACTATGGTTATGTTAGGTGCGAACAGCGAAGCACAGTAGAATCACTGGACAAAGATGTTGGTGCGATCATTAACGGGAAAGCTGAAACGGAAAACGAGCAAGACACCGAACCTGAACCATGTTCCCTACTTCATCCATTTTCTCAACCACTCTTTCACGAACTCTTCACTCTCTCACTTTCACTTCCCTTCAGACATTTCCCAAACGAACTCCCTCATCGCCTCTTACGTTCGCCGAGGCGACCCTCTCTCCGCATTGACCCTCTTCCACTCTCTCCGTCGTCGCGCGCATTCCCATGTCCTCGTCGACGCCTACACCTTCACCTCCGTCTTGCGCGCTTCTTCTCTCTTGCGTGTCTCTGAACAATTCGGGACGCAAGTCCACGCCCAGATGCTCAAAACCGGCGCTGATTCCGGAACCGTGGCGAAAACCGCGCTGCTTGACATGTACTCGAAATGTGGGTCTTTGGATGAAGCAACAAAGGTGTTTGATGAAATGGGTCACAGAGATGTTGTTGCTTGGAATGCCCTGCTTTCGTGTTTTTTGAGGTGTGATCGTCCCGTTGAGGCTGTTGGGGTTCTACGAGAGATGGGGAGGGAGAATGTGGAGCTTAGTGAGTTCACTTTGTGTTCCACGTTGAAGTCTTGCGCTTCGTTGAAGGCCTTGGAGCTTGGGAGGCAGGTTCATGGTTTGGTGGTGTGTATGGGGCGTGACTTGGTTGTTTTGAGCACTGCTCTTGTGGATTTTTACTCCAGTGTTGGGTGTGTTGATGATGCTTTGAAAGTGTTTTACAGTTTGAAGGGTTGTTGGAAGGATGATATGATGTATAACTCGATGGTTTCTGGGTGTGTTAGGAGTAGGAGGTATGATGAGGCTTTTAGAGTTATGGGTCTTGTGAGGCCCAATCCTGTTGCACTCACCAGTGCTCTGGTGGGTTGCTCTGAGAATTTGGATTTGTGGGCAGGGAAGCAGATTCATTGTGTTGCGGTTCGTTGGGGTTTTACTTTCGAGACTCGGCTGTGCAATGCCTTGCTGGATATGTATGCAAAATGCGGGAGGATTTTGCAGGCTCTGTCTGTGTTTGACGGAATTTGTGAGAAGGATGTGATTTCTTGGACTTGTATGATTGATGCGTATGGAAGAAATGGGCAAGGACGTGAAGCTGTTGAGGTGTTTCGGGAGATGAGGGAGGGTGGAAGTAAGGTGTTGCCGAATTCTGTGACTTTTTTGTCTGTTTTATCTGCCTGTGGTCACTCTGGACTGGTGGAGGAAGGGAAAAGTTGTTTCAAATTGTTGAGGGAGAAGTATGGTCTTCAACCGGATCCAGAGCACTATGCTTGTTACATAGATATCTTAGGTCGAGCAGGTAATATAGAAGAGGTATGGTCTGCATATCACAATATGGTTGTGCAAGGTACTAGGCCTACTGCGGGAGTATGGGTAGCATTGTTGAATGCTTGCAGTCTTAATCAGGATTTTGAAAGAGGTGAATTGGCTGCAAAGCATCTCTTGCAGTTGGAACCCAATAAAGCTAGCAATATTGTGCTCGTATCGAATTTTTATGCAGCCATTGACAGGTGGGGTTGTGTGGAAGAACTGAGAAGCATCATGAGGACAAAAGGGTTGGCCAAGGAAGCTGGGAATAGCTGGATCAATGTTCCGGGCTTCAATCAACATGCCATATCACTATCTGCCTGATTGTTCAGCTAAACAATGAGGAGGTGAGAGCTTTAATGGCTAAAGTTGTGTGATGCAGGAAAACCAAAAATCACTGTGCAAACTAGAAGTGAAGTTGATGTTTTGGATGATGGGTAAGTGGCTCAAATATGGGCAGAACGTGGTAAAGGGTAATCCCCATCGAAGGTGATCCATCAGTCTATTCTTCTATCCAACTCTATTAATCCTCCTCTATAAGATTCATATTTTCTGATACTTTGAAAGTAAAGTATGCTTATAAAGAAATGCATATTTGAAACCAAATATGGAATTACATCGTATGATTGTAGTAAATAAATAATAGTAGCTATGGAATTGGTCAAACTTCAAATTCAAACATAAGAATCCTTCATTTTGTATTTTGCTTCTTGTACAGAGCCAGCTTTAGAGAAGCAATGCGTATTCCCATGAACTTTCTTTTACCAATCATAGGATCTAATCTATTTGCCACTTTAGCCAAATAAGGACTTCTTTCCTTTTCAACATGTGGGAGTACAGGAGAGAGAGGAGCATTTGTGTGGGTGGAACATAACATAATCCTCTGCTTTTGTAAAAAGTAGATTCCCCTTATTTATGACCAAAATTTACTTTCCCAAAATGTAAAATTTCAATATTTTACTTTACTACCTAAAAATGTAGAGAAAGTCGTCATTTTAACTTGACTATAAGTCTCACCACTTGGCAACACTTCCCACTTTCTAAGAGTTCTTCTATAAACTGGTGTGGGGTAGAACATAACATAATCTGCTATATGCATACCACCAAGTATGTGGATTAACTGGTGTGGGAGTAGGATTTTTCTAGTTTAGCTAGTAGTCTCAAGTTCGAGTCTTGATATGCAGCTACGTTAAATATTTGGAGGGAGAACTTTGTTACTCATAGTTGTTCTACCCGGCTAGAACAAGATTACCTCCAAAGGAAGATACTTGTCTAGACCAAAAAAATCTGCTATATGCTTGCATATTTTGCACTTATTCTAATCTTTTGGTACTGTTTCTGGTTTCATGAGCCAACTGTTGTGACTTGTGGTTCTCAGCACCAATCAGTGTCTGAGATGTGTTTATGTATGATTTGTGTGTACCATGATATCTCTGTTTAATTTCAACATAAGATAATTACAAATTGAGAATTCAAGTTTTGTTCTTCAATTTATTTTCCCTTTCAAATATGTTTTGGCTAACATATGCAGCCTTCAATTAATTTGTACATAAGAACCAACACCTTTCTCATTGACCAGTTTAGTTTGAACTTTTCGTGAACTATTTAGCCTTCTAATATTTTTATGCTCTATTTTTGTGAATAGGAGTTATTACAAGTGCACTAGTGCAGGATGCAGTGTGAGAAAGCATGTTGAGAGAGCTTCAATGGATCCCAAAGCTGTCATAACTACCTATGAGGGTAAACATAATCATGATGTGCCTGCCACTAGAAACAGAAGCCGCAATATTGCTACTTACAATTTGATGCCTTTAAAGCCACATAAAGTAGTGCTTGAAAAGCATCCTTTGCTTAAAGGTATGGGTTTTTGAAATAATGACCAAAGACCCGTGCTTTTGTGCTTAAAAGAAGAGCAAATCATAGTATCATAAATCATAGTTACCACTAATGCATAGTTTATCACTTTTTGGTATGCAGGGTTCTTGAGTGAACGGTATAAACTGTGATGCCAAGCTTAGTTATGAAACTTTAGTTAGTGCATCAGTGCATGTGTATTGTTTCGTTGGTTTTCTGAGTGTAAAAGTTTATTTTCTCAATGTAAATTATGGAGCTGTTTGTGTACGTTGTTAAATGGTGTGAAGATTATTACTTTAAATAATTTATGGACATAATTATTGTATTTATAAAGAAAATAGTCTATACATAAATTGTGTGAAGAATTTTCATATTCTCATCCAATCACGCTAATAGTGATTTGTGGTAAGTTTGTTGACTAATAGTTATTGAAATTGCTTTAAAAATTATTATTTATCATGATTTCTAATTGTTAGACAATAATTTTTACACTGACTATAAAATAGAAATTATACTTATTTAATAAAAAATAACAGGATTTCATGGTTTTGTTTTGTCCTCCATGTGAGGGAAGCCATAAGATGTTGACACTTGACATAGAAAATGGGAAAGTTGGCTTCACATCATTGAACCTTTCTGTTATTTCATTAGTTAACAGTGAAAATAAACTTTTTGTCATTTTCTGTGGTAGGACATTATTATTGTAGCAGTAATACTGTAACAGTGGTAACCACTAAAGTCTACCAAGTGGTAGGAGATTGGGGATAATATGTATGAGATCCTATATTTAAGTTTTAGTGTGACTTTTATATATAGCGAAAAAAAAAAAAAAAAATACTGTAACAGTTGTTGTAACTCAATATGCAAAATGTTAAGTATACTGGAAAAGTTCTTACACATTTCATGCATTTTCATTGCATAACCCCCATCTTTCTTTTTCTTTGTGACATTTACGTGCCCAAAATTTTTCATTACAGTTTTACACTATTACATTTTTGAGTTTTATTATAATGGCATCAAAAGAGATACATTAAAAGTAAAAATTTTATTTACTATTCTCTATTAAATCATTTTAAGTAAGTAAAATTCGCCAATTTTTTTATTCTTTTGATTCTTAATTTGTGTTCTTAGAAGTCACGTTATGAAAACTCATTTATTTTTTATCAATTGAAGCTTTTTATATACTTTGATTTAACTATAAAGTAAAATTATATAATGATTAATCGATTTCCTAAAAGCTGTTAAATAATTTTAAAGTATTTTTTCAGGAAAGAGTAGTATTGGTGAGCAGTGACGCAAAAACAAAAACAAAAAAGCATCTTTTTATCTTACAGATGTGGCAATAAAATATTTTAAGATTTAAATATATTTTATCCCTACAATTTAATGTTTTAGATAATAATTTTAACAGTAAACAAAATACTCTGAATAATAAAAAAATGTTACCTAAAGTAATTTTAAGGATGAAAATCAAAATAAATATATTTTATAAGGACTAAAACGAAAAAAAATAAATTTATAGGAATAAAAATGAAAATATCACTAAATTACACGGACCAAAAATATATATAAGTATCTTTTTAAATATATTTTTCAATATATGTTTAATCTTTTTTAAAAAAAATTTAGTCACTATATTTAGAAACATGTATAATATGTTCAATACTATTTACTAGTTAAAAGTTAGTTATATCCAATTATGCAGATTTGAAAATATGACATGGTAGGTCACAAAAAGAAAATTGGTCAATAATAACATCAACGACTGAACTAAAAATTAAAGAAGTGTCAAATGCTTAAAGAAACTGTTATTACTCAGTAGTTCTATATATAAAACAAAATATTATTACTCAATAGCAAAATGTTAGTTAAATTCAATTATGCAGATTAGGAAATATTGCACGGTAGGTAACAAAATTAAAGTATATTGAATAATAACATTAACATCTTAGCTTAATTCTTTAAATATTTTACGTATATTGTTTTCTATTTAAAATTAAAGTTTTACTTCAATAATCAATTTCATTTTGAACTTTTACTAAACAGTTACTTAAATAATAGGCACTTTAATGATTAATATTATATATAAAAATAATTATCTAACCTTTGGCCAAGTGAATTTAACTGTCATTTGACAATAACGGACAATCATTAAGAATTTTTATAACATTATTTATATTAAATTTAAAAATTACAGTTTAACATATTTTATATTTTTAATTAAATTTAAACTTAGGAGTAATAAACCAAATTAAAGAATCAGAACAAAAAAAAGCACATGCAACTAAATTTTTATCCTCCATTTTCTATGATCCTGCTTGAAGTGGAGTCGTTGGCTACAACCACTGCCACCATTGCATGACACATTACATATCACATATCACATTCACACTCCATTCTCTCATTGGTCATCTCTGTTTACAACAAAGCTTGAAAGCAACTAACAGAAAATTCAAATCATAACCCATGCCACACCCTCCAAATTCAAACTGTCACACCCCAATTTCATTTTTCTTATAATTTTCAACTACAAAAAAAGACACGACCTAATTCTGACCCACAAATTTCTGTTCCTCTTCCCTTTTGGCATTTAAAATTCCTCCAACCCCCCATTCCCTCCGAAAACAGGGGAAGAGACAGAAAAACAGGGGAAGAGAGAGAGAGAGAGAGGAAAAAACAGGGGAGGGAGGGGGTTGTTCTTCACTTTGCTCTGTTCCACAACAAAGCCACCATTTCCCCCCCGTGCGTCTCGCACACCCTCTTGGGAAAACAAAAACCCAAAAAGGGTTGCCTCGAATTGCACGGAACGGAGACACAAGAGATAGAAACAGGGGAAGAAGCAGAGAAAAACAGGGGAGGAACAAAGCTTCCAATTTTTGCTGCAATTCCAAATGCCCCTGTTTCTGATTTTTAATCATCATGCTGTCTTCTGAATCCCCTCGTGCTTGGTGCAGAAACCGCGTTGGGGGGTGTTGATGTAGGGGAAACTCTCCCCTACCATCAACATCATCGAATTCTTTCTTTTCCTTACTTAAAAAAAAAGTAAACAAATAATGGGTTGCATAAGCTCCAAGAATGCGGTTACCGGAGCTTATTCTCCGTCACCTGCGGTGCTCGACATCGCGGAGGCGGGCCCCAATTATGCCAAGGGACATTCCGGGTTGACGGTTCTGGAATCGAAAACAGGGTCAGAGGATGAGAGGAACAACAAGAAGTTGAAGAAGAACAGTTCAAAGAGTAGTAGTGGGGCTTTCAGCTTCAGGCTTGGGTTGGCTCCAAAGCATGTGGAGGCTGAACAGAATGCTGCTGGTTGGCCTCCTTGGCTCACATCTACTGCAGCTGAAGCCATTCAAGGATGGATCCCTCTCAAAGCTGATTCTTTTCAAAAGTTGGAAAAGGTACTATACTACTAATAGACTGTGTATATGAAAAAGTATTATAGGAGCAGCATTTTATGATTTTTACAAGGTTTTAAATATCGGTCACGATCACATTATGGCAACGTGGTCGTGTTGCAGTCGTGGAGAGTAAAAAAAAAAAAACCTTGATGTTACCACCCAAATCACAGCTGCAGACTTTTTTTTTTTTTTTTTAACCTTGGATTTTAGGGAAAATTATTATATGATCCTACCGTGTTCATGGTTTCGACTAATCTTTTCATGACAATGTTACTAAGTTATTCTATAAGAAAAAGGATAATAAAACTCAATTAGAAAAGGAAAAATTATTACATGCTCCTCACGTATTCATGATTTCGACTAATTTTTACTTGACATGTTACTAAGTTGTTTCATAAGAAAAAGCTAAGAAAACTCAATTACGTGTAATATGAAGTTATCCGAGACATAATACTCATGAACTATGTAATAAACTAATAGTTTATCATGTTTTTAGTGTTATTATCTAAATTCTAAAGTACTTTTTACTTAAAACCAACCTTTAATGCTGACGTTTATTATGACCTGTTTTGTTGATATCTATTACATGAGTTATCAAGAGGAAGCATTTAATGTTAACATTCATTATGACATTTTATGATGATAGTATTACATAAATTAGTTATCTAGATGAAATTTCAATTTTGATAAAGAATAATATAAAAACCTGCCAAAGTATTTTACTTAAGTTTTGTTTGGTGACTATGATACCTATTGGCTATTGCATACATGGTTTAACTTTAGAGAGATTAATTATTCCATGAATACTATGTATTCATTGACAGAGTTTTGTAATTTTTAACTTTCTGGAGTTATTAGGAAAGGTGGTTTCTCCCAAATAGCATTGGATGAACTGTTGTTTTTTGAAATTTGAAATTGTCAACTTTGAAGTTTTTCAGTTGTATTATAAGAAATGTCGTTATTTCCTGTTGTCATTATATTTTGTTTTTTGTTCTTTTGCTTTCTCCTTTTTGGTCTTTTTTACAATTCCTGTATTAAATCGTTCTGGAATGCTGAAATATTTCTACAAAAAATTAAATAAATACTCAAGAACTTTAAGGTTGTATGCAATGTAAGTTATAAAAGTATTATTTTTCACTCTGGAAGTCCCAAACCATAGTTTGAAGAACAAAAGCTACAACAGACTATTTCAATGACAATGATTAATTGCATGTTTTTTACTAAACTGAAATTGCTATATCAAGCCATTTTGGATCAATGACATGTTTTTTCAATATTTTAATTTCTATAGATTGGACAAGGTACATATAGCAGTGTGTTCCGAGCACGTGAAGTTGAAACTGGGAAGATGTTTGCTTTGAAGAAGGTGCGCTTTGACAATTTCCAACCTGAGAGCATCAGGTTCATGGCAAGAGAAATAACAATCCTTCGTAGGATTGATCACCCAAATATCATGAAATTGGAAGGCATAATCACTTCTCGCTTCTCAAATAGCATATACCTTGTGTTTGAATACATGGAGCATGATCTTGCTGGCCTAGTATCACGTCCTGATATTGTGTTCTCCGAATCACAGGTTTTTTTAACTTCTCATTTCTCATAAATCTGTGTCATTAAAGAAATAAATTTGGGTTAAATATATTTAAGGTTTCCGACAAATGATCAAATTTCGTTATGGGTTTCTAATGGTTTTGTTTTTCTTTCTGTTGTCCCAAGTCTCTGTCTTTAGTTAAGTGATGATGTGACACCAATACAACCATTGATAATATGGGAAGATCAATTTATAAGGTGACACATTATTACTTAACTGATGACAAAGACTCAAAACAAAAGTTTTAATATGTCGGGGATTCAAAACAACGGAAAAATTTATTAGGAACCCAGAAATAAAATTCGATCATTTATCGGGGATCTTAAACATATTTAAACATTTTTATGTGTATATTGGACAAGATTTAGTATCCATGTTATGCTACACAACTTTGTTTGTGGTCCTTTACATATTTACCTAGTTTAATTTCTATACAATGTTAATGTATGAACATAAATCATTGTTAGTGAGACTCTTAAAATAATTATTGTAAAAACAAACAAACTTACCTTACACAGTGATTTGTGATTGAATGACAATATAAAAATTTCTTAGAATTTAGACTGTTGGTGTATACACTGTTTACTCTTCATTTATTTTACTTTCTTTTCCATTTATTTTTGGGTGTTCAAAGTTAGTTAGGCCACTTGTATGCATTTGATGTTACATGCATGTATGCTGTTTTCCCTCCACAGATAAAATGTTACATGAGGCAGCTATTAAGTGGACTTGAGCATTGTCATATGCGTGGCATCATGCACAGAGACATCAAAGTATCAAATATCTTGTTGAACAATGAAGGTGTTCTCAAGATAGGAGATTTTGGATTAGCAAATACAATTAACACAAATGGCAAGCATCATTTGACAAGTCGCGTTGTGACTTTGTGGTATCGCCCTCCTGAGCTCTTGATGGGATCAACCAACTATGGAGTGTCAGTGGATCTGTGGAGTGTAGGCTGTGTATTTGCAGAACTTTTTCTTGGGAAGCCTATCCTTAAGGGGAGAACTGAGGTAATCCTCATGATTAATGTATTTAATTTGTGCTATGTAGTACTTTTATTTACAAGGTTTCATTTCTTACACTAATTCTCAAATTTACTTTTGCACTTTGACGTGTTATATGTTTTTTTTTTCTCTTGAGTCTACAGGTTGAACAATTACACAAAATTTTTAAGCTGTGTGGTTCTCCTCCTGAGGAGTTCTGGAAAAGGACTAGGCTTCCTCATGCAACAATGTTTAAACCTCAGACTAATTATGAAAGCTCTCTTCGGGAGAGGTGTGCAGATTTTCCTGCATCTGCTGTAAATCTACTCGAGACTTTACTGTTGATCGATCCAGGCAACCGAGGGACTGCCTCATCTGCCCTAATGTCTGAGGTAAAGTCCATTGATTTTTTATTATGTTGATCTTATATTGTGACAAAGAGTTGATGTTCTATGCATATAATTCATAGTTGTCATTCTAAAGATGTTAGTTTACTATGTTGTTTGCTTAATGTTGTCCAATGGATTTCTGATTTAATTTTCATGGTATACCCTTTACAGTATTTCAGCACCAAGCCATATGCTTGTAATGCATCAAGCCTGCCAAAGTATCCTCCTAGCAAAGAAATGGATGTCAAAAATAAGGAAGATTCATCCAAGTAAATTATTATGGTCTTTCTTATTATTCATAAAAATTTCCATGATGATAAAAGTTGTTTATGTAATTGAATTTTTCTCGTGCTTTTAATCTTATTCTTGAGGTCTAGTCTTAGTGCAATGGTATTAGGTTTGCAAGAATAAGATTGTGTACATCTATTCTACCCTCCCCAAACCTCACCTAGCTTGTGTACTAGGTTTCCCTTTTGAGTCCTAAACATAGCAGAACAATGAGAGTGAAGGTTTTCCTCATTTCTATCTATACTCATAATTTGTGTACTCTCAGGAAAAAGGCTGGAGGTAAAATGAGAGAGGTTGCAACATCAAGAAGGCAGCAAAGACGAGTCAGTAAAATTTTGCAAGATCCAAACAATTTCGGCAAATCAACTTCAAAAGAGGTACTCCTTTTTACAGTGGAATGCTACTACATCACTTGAAGATTAGATCACTACTTTTTTTCATACTTATCTTACCTTCTTCTGTGAAGGACATGCAGAACATTTCTCAAAATGCTAGTAGAGATGATGGTAAATCACATCTTACAAAGGGAGAAGGAGGAGCCATGCACAAAGATTATACAAAGCCTCATATGGATGCTATGTCTGAGACCTCCCAAATGAATGTTGCTAATGATAATGGCTATAGTGTGGGATCTAATAATACCTTTACATACGTAAAAAGGAGAAAACAAGATGCTTCATCAACTCTATCAGATGGATCAAGAAGCAAAATTAGTGCACTGGATCCAAACTTTGCAAAAGGAACATATGACTTAACCACACAAAGGGTGTCCATGGATTTTGATCCCGTAGAACTGATGAATGCTCAGGTAAACATGAAATCCTCAAGTGAATATAAACAAATACTTTAGATCACTTCATCATACAAAACCACAAGGTTATCATTGTCAAATTAAACTCAAAATGTCACCTGCATGAAATCCTCAAGTGAATATAAACAAATGCTTTAGATCACTTCATCATACAAAACCACAAGGTTATCATTGTCAAATTAAACTCAAAATGTCACCTGCTGTTAACACCAACTGACATAAGTTTCAGGCTTGGCTAGTGGCAACTAACACTTAACATGTATAGATGTATATGGCGAGAAAATTATTACATGATTCAGAACTACATGGTTCCACACAATCTCTACATGATACATAACCGAGTTTTATTAATTTTTTTCTCATAAATTAAAAAATTCAATTACATGTCACGTGGAGGATAGCGGAGATCTTGGATACATGGTGGTCTTGTATCATGTAATAAATTTTCACATATGACATGTATGTGCATGTAAAATTTTCCTCTTTGATTTTGAACAATAGCTGAAAATGAACTTTTGCCCGTGCTGCCGAAAGTACATGTATATTCTATTTGCATCAAGTTACAACTTGTTTTCTGTACCAAAATTTTACAGGGCGACAGAGGGCGTGCTGTTCGTAAATCAAGATTTGGAAGAGGTAAGACTATTTTTATTTTTTTTATTTTTCTTTTTAAATTTGGGGCAATATCATGCATACAAAAGTATTGGGAAACCAAAAAGAAAAATGAATAGGGTCTTGCTAACCACCTGAGTTAAAGAATTAAAAAAAGAAAGTATTTATTGTGAAAATTATAAGAAAGTATAAAAAAAATCACATACAACACAATCATACGCATTCTAATAAAAAAAAATTCCTTTTAATTTCTTAACCAATGTCCTAAAAATATTTATTAGCATTTGCCAAATGAATAATTGATCAACTTCTGCCTCATTTTTAGGGTGAATGAAAACTTATTCTTGTCTAAAACAACCTTACAAGTGAAAAAACTACTAATGAGTACTTATAAATCAATTTCTTGTTTACAGACAACAGATGAGGCAAAGATTGCAGGAGTGGTGCAATGCTAACCACTACAAGGGTGGTTGACAAAACATTTTAGTTTTTGACTTGACCTCTCCTTACATCTTGGTGGCACTTCCTTCCTTTGGATCACAAGAGTTAACTGTCTATACCCTTTTATTCTACAGGATTGGCACTCAAAATACACATGTAACTATGCCAAAATGGAAGATGGTACAATTTAAGAATGGTTTGCTTTTCTGCTTGAATTTCACTATCCTGGTATATACCAATTTTCGCTCAATGTAAGATTCTTTATAACAAAAAAAGTCAAAAAGAAGAAACAAACTACAAAGAAAAATTACTCTGACATATCTTGTTCTTGGAAAATCTATTTGGAGTTTTGGACCACAGATAATCAACATCAGCGAAGTTAAGGCCATAGTGACTTTGTTTACATGTATGCTCATGAAGTGAAAAGCTAACATTCCTGTTTGACCCTTTTAATGTGGTGGCTTCTACAATTCTCCCCAATTTTTGTAACACAAAATGAACGGTCTTATTTTAAGACCATTTTTCGAATATTCTGAGACCACTGCAAAAGTTACTTTTTTTTTGTTTTAGGAAGTAAAAGTTCCTTTTTGATATGCTCGATTCATATATTTTAAAGAGAAACACTTGAGAAAAACACTTCTTCCCACATCCCAATTCATTAACGCTTTATGCCTTAATGGTGATGAAAGGGAAATAATAATAAACATATTCCATGGTAAAAAGGTAACTTCACAATGGAATGAGGAAGCATATGTTGTTTCTAACTTTCTTAAGTAAATAAGGAATTGGAACAATCAAAGACAATTTTTTTAATACCATATGATCGTAAGTATTTTAAATTATTTACTAAAACTAATTTCTTTTGGGATATGTAAAGGCACTTAAGATTAAGGTAGGTTGTTCCCTTTCAACAAGTTATCTCCATACAAAAATAAATTTGAATTATGAAATATTTATTTAAACATTAAAAGATTTGGATTAATCATCATTCAGACCATCTACTTATTAATATAATAAAAAAATACTTTATAAAAAGAAAAAATCTTAAGCAAAGTAAGAAATGATTAATTCAAACCTATAAAGCGAAAAATTAAGAACACCTTATTTAGCTTGACTAATAAACCTTAAAGGATTTGGATTAATCGCCAACCAAACCAACTACTTATTAATAAAGACACTCTATAAAAAGAAAAAATCTTAAGCAAAGTAAGAAATGATTAACTCAAACATATAAAGGGAAAAATTAAGACCACCTTATTTAGCATGATTAATAGTCATAATGAGATAAAGGAATTAGACTTATCTTTAATCGGATATTTATTTAAATATGTCCTCATTTGATAATTTGAAGAAAAAAATTACCCTTTAATGGTTCCTATTAATTATTGACTTCCTCTAAATAAAATTAATTATTGAGTTAAACCTTCAAAGATTTGTGTTTATCTAACATAATAATATTCTTTCAAATACAATTGTAGACCATTCCATTTTTTAAATTTTACCAATTTTATCTAGTCTCTTGTTTGTTTTTAACTCTATCTCAGTGCAATATTACTTCCTAAAGAAATTGTGATTTCTGACAAGAATTCCCCCCCCCCCCCCCCCTTCCTTTTGTTAACTATGCTTTGGAACACAAAATTGTAAGATTGTAGTGAACATAGTTTTAACTAACCAATGGCCATGGCAAAATCAACACTCAGATGCAGGTTAAAAGTAAAAGATTTGACTCCTTTAAAATAGTAAAATAACTTTTGAGAAAAAAAAACATTTTTTATAACTATTAAATACGTGTTTGGATGTGAGTTTGTTGAATTGATTTGACATCAACATAAATTTAATAGAATTGATTTTAAGTAAATATAATTTTAAAGTAATATAATTTTTGTTTAGATACATATATTAGAATATTTTTCATATAGAAAATGTTATTTGGAAAGTAGCTATCAAAATTGTTTTTAGTGTGTAATTAGCAAAAAGAGGTTTTGTTTTTTTAAGATGCTTTTGTATTGTAATTTATCATTTAATATTATACTGATACCTAGATTATTAATTTTAAAAAAAAATAGGTAGGTTATTCCAAGATTTTTGTATAATAAAATTAATAATTAAAATATTAACTTATGAAATAAACACATCTCCTTAATAAAAACTTACAAACTGAATTAGCATAACAATCAAATATAAATTAACAATAATAAAAAAATAAAAAAGATAAATAATTCTTAATATAACACAACTTTGATCTACAACAATAATATTTCATCTCATTTAATCTAAAACATGATTCATGTTAAGTGTGAAAATGACGTTTAAAACTTAGATTTGGTCTAAGTTAACCACATTATGATAATTTTCATGAGTTAAAATTTATGATTTCATCTTCATAACAACTAAAATCAATATCAATTTCAATATTCCTTCTAATAAAATTAGAGTTTAATGCTTATATTTTATGATAATTATTTTAAAAATCAATAAATTTTTCATATATGATGAGTTGTGATTGGATGATTGTGTAAATTTTTTTACACTGTTAACCCATGATTTTTTTTTTGATAAATTATTTATTGTCATTGTTGCACAAACTATTTAAACTTGTGCGTCAAATTTATACTAGGCACAGATCACAAATCTATTCTTCCATATTCTAAAAATTCTTTCAATTGTGCACCTTAATCTTGAGATGATATTGCAATCCATATTATAAAAGGAAATTATCACATTAATTGAAACAAATTGTCAACATTAATTGAAATACTTGAATGCCCAAGAGGTGTGCATGTTAGTAGTAGCAACAAAGCACACACAATATTAAAGGCACCGATATAAAAAAAAAAAAAAAAAGCACAACATTAAAGGTCCATCATAAATGAGTTGAGTTGATGGGTAAAGACTAAAAACCTCTATTTGCATCATACATACACATTGACATACAAGATAAGTGAAAGACAAATATAAGAAAACGGAGACCCAAATATGAGAACCGATTTTATCTTGACACAGAAGCAACCTTGAGCTACTTTGCTTCAAAATTGATTTTGACCATCTAAATCTTGTACAATGAAATACCCAAACCTCAATTGAGTTTCTCATGGTTAATCACAAAATACGTACATCCCATATGTTCAACATGCACTAGTATATTAACAATTGCGACTACAATAAATATTACAAATGTATAAAATAGCAAATTATGAAATTATTGAAACTTTCGATGTTAATTTTTTTAATAAATAATTATAAATATAAACATACTCTTCTAACTTCTAACATACACCACCATTTGTTAGTTTTTTCCTTAATTAATCTTTTAATAAAAAACTAAATTTGTTTTTGTTAAAAAAATATATTTTATTATTAATTTATTATTATCATTTTAAGTTTTAGGGAAAAAGGAAAAGTAACAAGGAAAGAGACAAGAGACACGAATTGCGTGGCAAAGGAAAGGAAGAGGGGGTAAGAGAAACGCAGCATCTTACCATAATAATAGCAGCAAAGCAGCGTCTCTTCGCACGAACCAACAAACAAACAATGCTCTCTTCTTCCATTTTCCTTCTCAATCCACCACTCTAACCCTCGCACGCTTCGGTCAGTCAACCTTCTTCTCGCAATTTTTTCTCTCAATGCTTTCTCGGATCTGATTTTTAA
>PYAF01004537.1:3091279-3102646 GCA_007407185.1 Glycine tomentella | reverse complement strand
AGAGGGGGTAAGAGAAACGCAGCATCTTACCATAATAATAGCAGCAAAGCAGCGTCTCTTCGCACGAACCAACAAACAAACAATGCTCTCTTCTTCCATTTTCCTTCTCAATCCACCACTCTAACCCTCGCACGCTTCGGTCAGTCAACCTTCTTCTCGCAATTTTTTCTCTCAATGCTTTCTCGGATCTGATTTTTAATGCCTCTCTTCAATCCCGTTAACAACGAGATTAATTCGATTCTGTTTTGTTTTTCTCGTCGATTTACTGTTTTTTTTTTTTTTTTTAATTTGTTCCACTTGAACTTCTGGAATGTTTTTTGGATTTTTTTTTTTTTTTGGTTTTCGATTGAAGTTTGTGTTTGTTGTTATACATCTTTGTGGAACACTTTTTTGCATGTGCGCGTGCGTGATTGTGTGTTGTTGTTGAGAATTTCTTGAAACGAGGAAAACTAGGGTATTGTAGATGGAAACATTTTGAATCTGTTGAGGGGTTGGATAACTTGGGTGGATAACTTGGGTTTTTGATGTTGGTGTAGAACAATTGAGAAAGAGATTGTTGTATGTGGTGGAAACTGTAAAGGAATTGAGGTATATGAGGAGGTAGGTATTTTGAGAAGAGGAAGCAGGTTAGCAGGGTGGTTACTCAAAGGTTGACTTGAAACCTTAGGGGGTTTTGATGCCTTGATGCGAGATGCGTCGATAGCTTGCATGTCTAACGGAAGAAAGGCGCCAACAGGCATAAGTTTGCGTGTCTAATGGAAGAAAGACGCCAGAGACCGGACAATTCGTTAGATGTCTGGACTTTTTGCCTTTTTGGAGTTTTTTCAAGCCACTAGTGGGGCGTGCCTCGTGTGAACCAAAAAGGCTTGCCAATGGTTCCATGGGCATGGGACAGGGAAGTGCCTCAATCAGCAGGAGTGAGGAATCAGTTAATCACTGATCCATTCTGCCACCTCACGAAACCAGCTTTCATGCCTAACAGAACAAAGGCACCAATAGCTTGCATGTCTAATGGAAGAAAGGCGCCAAACGCCAAAGAACAACGGACAATTTGTTAATTTTTAGCCCAATTATAATCAAAGTTAACAAGTTAGATGGCTGGACATTTTGGGTTTTTTTCCAGCTACTGGCAGGCTGTGCCTTGGATGAACCAAAAACGCTTGCCAAAGGTGCCATAGGCACTGGCCAGGCAGTACCTCAATCAGCATGAGTTGCAGATCTACTCTGCCACCTCACCAAATTAGATGTGCCTTATGGCGTATTTGATATGCCGTTTTCCTCTGTTCAGCTCTTCTGTCGTAAGTGGAATTTTTTACACCAACTAAATACCAGGAAAAAGTATTTTCCTGAGTTGTACACCAAATGCTGGCAATTAAGCAGATGTTTTCCATTAAAAACAATGGAGGCTCATTGATATTTATTTAAATCCTAAGGCTACTGGCTTACATTGCTTGCTGCTTAGAGTCTAAAACACCTGATAGTGGCAACTACTCATTTATTTTGACCATTTATCACTCCTTTAGTGTAACACTCAAATATTTAGATGATTGGGCATGTTATGTTATGTTATTTATGGCTATCAATTACTCTGTCCATTTCAAATTGTCACTTTTGGGTTCTCTAAAGCACTAATTACTATTTTCAACCTATCCTTGTTTTTTTTGGTATTGTACTTAGTGGAATAAGAGAACATTAATGAAAGGGTAATGTAGTCAAAGGAACTTATATTTTCTTAAAATTGTAAATATTTATACTTAATCCTTGTGCAAAACCTTAAAGTGACAATTATTTTGAAATGGTGGTAATAGATGGGTGTTAAAGTGTCTTGCTTGTAACTAGAAAGTCAACGAAACTGTAGATACTGAAGTATTTTTTAAATCTTTTTGTTAATTGGAATAATAAATGAAACAGTACTTGGTCTTGACTTCAATGGCATTTTGGAAACTCTTCAATTAGATAATGTGATTCTGATTTTTCGGATTCCATGCAGCATATAAGGTATTGAATACACATCTCATTCACTGGTATTCCCAATTAATAGCACATAATTTTTTTATTATCATTTATCAAGGCTTCGTATCGCATAGGATGCCTTTCTTTGCAGCCTATCTTTGTGGGTGGGAGATTTCTTTCCCTAAACCTCCATCATCCTAGTGAAGGTGTGATTATAAACTTACTGTAAATCTATGCTTGGGATCCCAATTGAATTTGTACAACTGTTACATAAGCCCTTGACGTTTTTTTTGGCCATTTCACGTATGATCCCAGTATTTATGATTCATTTGATATGTGATAATCTTCAATCTAATTTTCATTTGTGCATCTATCTTTATATACATTTATGTATCTGATTTTTCATGTTTTTTCTTTCTGAATTTGCCTCTAGATTACAAAAATGGACAGATCAACTGGCCGTGGTAGTGGTGGAAGTGTGGACATGTTTCTCCCAAATTATAAGTTGGGAAAAACACTTGGCATTGGGTCCTTTGGCAAGGTGAAAATTGCAGAGCATGTACGGACTGGTCATAAAGTTGCTATAAAGATCCTTAACCGCCACAAGATTAGAAACATGGAAATGGAAGAAAAAGGTCTGAATCATTTGCATACATATAATTTTTACTGTTTATCTAACTGCAGGATCTGGGTGTAGTAGTGTCTTAGTGTGCAACTGTCGGGACATCAGCTCTTAAAGGGTTGAGATCCCATATTGATTAGAGGTAAGGCCTGAGTAGTGCTTATAAGGCTTGGGCATTCCTCCCCATACAAGCCAATTTTGTGGGGTTAAGTTAGGTTCTAAGCCCAAATTTTTAAGAGTTACATATATAGTAATATTTTTTACCTTCAATTTTGTTGCATTTGGGGATTGATAGTTGAATGGCTTTAGCTATAGTTTTATAATTTTTCATGTTTGATACTGGTAAGTAGCAAATGGTTAAATATTCTTACAAGTTATAATGTTTATTTCACTCCAATTTGTTGCAGTTAGAAGAGAAATCAAAATTTTAAGATTGTTTATGCATCATCACATTATACGACTTTATGAGGTCGTAGAAACCCCAACAGACATATATGTTGTTATGGAGTATGTGAAGTCTGGAGAGCTCTTTGATTACATAGTAGAGAAGGGTAGGTTACAAGAGGATGAAGCCCGCCATTTTTTTCAGCAGGTATAATTTGTAATATTTGTGTGCTTCAGAAATTTGTACTTGTCACATTATTTAGTCTAACTTATGTTATGGAAACAGATAATATCTGGTGTGGAGTACTGTCACAGGAATATGGTGGTTCATAGAGACCTGAAGCCTGAGAATTTGCTTTTGGACTCAAAATTTAATATCAAGATTGCTGATTTTGGCTTGAGCAACATCATGCGGGATGGTCATTTTCTTAAGACAAGTTGCGGAAGCCCTAACTATGCGGCTCCAGAGGTTTGTAAATAATTAGAATGTACTGGAATAGGATATTATTATTATTATTATTATTATTATTATTATTATTATTATTATTATTATTATTATTATTATACCACTACTTATGAGAATTTACACTTATCTCCTTGTGATTAATAAATCAAGGATAAACTGTTGTTTTTCACAGGTTATCTCTGGAAAATTGTATGCTGGACCAGAAGTAGATGTCTGGAGCTGTGGTGTAATTTTATATGCTCTTCTCTGTGGCACTCTTCCTTTTGATGATGAAAACATTCCCAATCTCTTCAAAAAGATAAAGGTATTATTGTTCTTAATTTAATTATTATTATTTTTCCTTTTTCTTTTTATGGGTTTCAAGGACTGATAGTTAAATTTCCTACCACTGTCATGTCAAATTATTTTCTTACCGGGTTTTGAGCTTGGCATTGTCTTTGAGCTGAAGGAGATTATGACTAATCCAGAATGGCTCAATACCTTTTAGGTCAATACTTATTATATCTTTAACTTTCTTTGTTTAAATGAAGGTTAGGTTAATGGTATTCTTCCCTTGTTGCAATCATAAGTTGGTTTTAAGTAACACTGCTATGCGTAAAAGGCTACACACCTAATTAGTAAATTATCATTATAATCCTTAACAAACACATTACTAACCTGCAAGAGTAAATAATTCTAGGTGACCCACTAAAACAAAAATTATATTACACCATTTAGGTTAGTAACAGCAGTTGAAGATGGCTAGAAAAAAATATACAATGGCTTGGAAAGAGATGGGGTAATTATTCCAAATTCCAATTACTATTCCCATTGTCAGAACTATAATTCACAAAAGGTGGGAGTGGGAGGGAAAGTGCCATTGAGTACTTGTTAATGGCCTGTAGTTTAGAAGATTCCTGATTTGATGGGATGGGTCCCTGGTTCCAAAGGATAGACTATTGGTCACAGGGACATTAGAGAGGAAATCAACATCTCTAGACAAGGAGGTAGGGTCCATAGGTAAGAAAAATTAACAAAATATGATGGTCTTGCAAGTTTCCTCAACCTACTGGGATCATGATGTATCATGCTACTCATCTTACGTTCGTTCTTTCATTCATTCCTGCCACGATCTCATGATTCTCATTTCCGTCTTTGGCACACGATTTAGATGGCAGCTGATGTTGATGATTTTGGGTTACCCATTGCCTATCCCTACAATAAATGATGTTATCTGTAAACAGATCTTGTTTTGCTTCTGATGTGTACCTCACTAATTACTATTTTTTATAGGGTGGGATATACACTCTTCCTAGTCATCTATCACCTGGTGCTAGAGATTTGATACCAAGGATGCTTGTGGTGGATCCCATGAAGAGGATGACCATACCTGAGATACGGCAACACCCATGGTTCCAAGTTCGTCTGCCGCGTTATTTAGCAGTGCCACCACCAGATACACAGCAACAAGCCAAAAAGGTTTGGGTTTGACTTGTTTTTGGGTTTCTCCTTTTTGTTAATTTTTAGTTCATACAATAGTTCTTTTACAATATTTAATTCTACTTGATTGTTACTTGCCAAAATTTGGTGGAAAAAGCAGTATGTTTTAGACAATGTGTTTGGAACTATGCTGTTATTAAAGTTACATTAATACAGTGGTATTGGAGGTGAGCTGAAATAAGGTATTTGCTGAATCATATAAGCTTAGTCCAAAGTGTTCCATGTTTTTTTCAATTTTTCAATTTTATTTTCCTTTTGTAATGGCTCATGAAATTTGTCTGCTATTACTACACAAGCTTGCACTTTTATTAATTCTATGTTGTCTAAATTTTCCACCTTTACATCAAAGTGCTTGGATTTAAGCATTGAGTACATTTACAAGCCATCTGTTAGGATTCCCAAGAACAGAAACCAGTGTACGACGAGTGTTATACAATTCTAAAGAACCGAGCTGAAGCTCTTTCAAGATCACAACCAAGGCCTCGGGTCTTTCAAGTTATTCTCTGTCAAAATAAATAAATAAAATAAGGCAATTACCCTAGCTTGCCACACACCTCCTCTTTACTATATTCCTGCTACTCTCCCAACTGAATTGTCTACTCAGCATAACAAATCCCCTTATGCCATTCGGTTGCCTTCTGTAGTGAAGTATTTGGATCACATGTTTCTTTGGGCTTTGGCTCCAAATACAATAATTGTCCATTTGTCCTTAGTCCCATTTTGCCCCATTATCTGTGTTATGCCCATAACTATCTTTGATCCATCTCCCTTTATGGTTTTGATTTCTTTTTGCATTTCTGTAGAATACTAAATGTTTCAGTGGCTTTTTGTGTGTTTGTTTTCGAAGTCCAACACCACACACATAAGTATTGCAGATAATATGGTGTTTGTTACTTGATATGTTATTATCAATCCAATAAAGAAAATCAACGAATATCATGGTTTTGTAGATTGATGAGGAGATTCTTCAGGAAGTGGTTAATATGGGATTTGACAGGAATCAATTGGTTGAATCTCTTAGCAACAGGATACAAAATGAGGTTTGTTATCTTCATTTTCACCTTAATTGTACCTGCCAGATTGTCTCTTATCACTCTCTATGTATTTCAGGGTACTGTAACATACTATTTGCTATTGGACAACCGGTTTCGTGTTTCTAGTGGCTATCTTGGAGCTGAATTTCAAGAGACAATGGTGGGTTTATTTTTCCTTTAATTGCGTAACTTTTCATTAGTTGTCTGTCATTAGTGAAGTGATTTAGTCATTTAATTTATCTAATAGTTTATTAGAAACATTTTTAGTCTATTTGTAAATTATGTATTAGAGCTATGACTTACGAGAAACCATGTGATTGAATATATGTATCTAGTTTCTAGCCTGAACATAGTTCTTTATGGATTTTGTAATGTAACCATGAAATTGTAGGTTTTCTATTCTTGTATGGAGCCCCAATACTAGGTACGACACGGATACGGGGACACGGCAAATTTTTTAAAATTTAGGATACAATACAGTTTAGTTATGTTAGCAAAAGTTTATTAAATAATTTATACAGATGCAGAATATTGGTAAAGAAAGAAACATTGATCATATCTCATTTATTCATGTTAAATAAAAAGCAAACAAGAGACATATTGTGCTGAAACCGTGTGTTTGAATGCATCACGGATGTGAGTTTATATTTATATAGGCTTATAGTTTTAATTACATATAAATATAGGATATTCAGTTTCCTCTACATTAGAGATTGTATGCCTATAAACTACAATTATTACAACGAAAGCAGAATATTACATTCTGATTCTTAACAATTCATAACTATGATGATCACAATTTACGAAAGGACATTTGTGATCATAACAAAAAAAGATAGTTTCTGCCTGTATCAGTCTTGGCTAACTGTATCAATAAAAGCATCTTCGGTAGAACTCAAAACAAGTATTGACTCTATACAATAGCGTACAATTCAAAAGCATCATTACTAAATTACTGTCTAATAATAATGTTATCATTCTTCTCTTCTCTGTTACCATCATTCAGAAGAGAAAAAACATTGCTTCTAAGTTTAGTTCATCAAGAGAGACAACTTTGCCAATTTAAGAAGTCTAGCACCATCATCAAGTGGATCCTGTATATCTCCACTAATGTCCCACAAACTTGTCTCCTTTTATATACAAAATATACCCTTCATCTTTTCTAGACAAAAGTTGAAGATTGGAATGCACATAAACCAAATATTCCGCCCTTTTTGGATCCTTTTTGTTTCTCTTCAAAGAATGAATAGAGGAGATGTACTCCAATTCCTCTCGCAACATGAGGGAAAACATGGATGCACAAGGTTTTAAGACAAGCTTTTGGGATACTATTCAGATATGTATCTGGAAGTATCCAAGCCATATCCTAGAAAGAGAAAAAAAAACAAATAAAAAAGATTGGATACTTTTTGGATATGTATCAGGAAGTATCCAAGAAGTATCTGAGAAGTATCCTACAATAAAAGTTGAAAAAATAAATAAAAAAGATTGGATACTTTGGATACATATCAGGAAGTATCCAAAGAGTATCGGTATTCGACACGGGTGCAACATTGATACTTTTCCATTTTTGGAGTATCTGGGCTTCATAAATTACATTTTTGTCTTTTTAGAATGGGATAGACTTACTAGTTTTGCTTTTATATGTGACTGCATAGGATTCTGGTTTCAACCGGATGCATTCCAGCGAAGTTGCTTCTCCAGTTGTTGGACACCACAGCACAGGGTATATGGATTATCAAGGGATAGGAATGCGGCAACAGTTCCCTGTCGAGAGAAAATGGGCCCTTGGGCTTCTGGTGCGGTGTTTTACTTGATAGTTGTTTTCATATTGGATGTGATTCAATAACAAGCTTTTTTTTTCCAGCTTAGTGTATTTAATTTATACTACTATCACCATGATGGTTCCTAGACATTTAACGAAATAATTGTTAGATGTCAATTGTCCTGAACTGGTTCCATCTCTCTTATGAGTGAGGCATCAAATTTGTTGATTGAAGGTGTTACGTATGCAACCTGTTTATAAATTGTTGTTTTTAATGAATTCTAGCATCACAATCTTTGTAATACACTCTCTACTATTAGTTAAAATCTATTGGAAACTACAAAATCATGAGTGAGACTCACAAGTTTATGTCATTTCCAATAAATTTCAGTTAATAATAGTGTTATTCTGCTGCTAGCATTTCTGCATTATTAATAGTTGCTATAGAAATATTGAATATTCTGATGTACTTGTTTTGACGGTTACTTGTGACTGAGATCTTTGTTGGTTTAACTTGTGATAGTCTCGAGCCCAACCACGTGAAATAATGACTGAGGTCCTTAAAGCTCTACAAGAATTAAATGTTTGTTGGAAGAAGATTGGACACTATAACATGAAGTGCAGATGGGTTGCTGGCACTGCTGGTCATCATGAAGGAATGATTAACAATTCTGTGCATAGTAATCATTACTTTGGAAATGATTATGGCATTATTGAAAATGAAGCTGTTTCTAAGTCAAATGTGGTCAAGTTTGAAGTGCAGGTAATTATCCTGATAAGCATAATACCTATTGTGCTTGGATTCAAATGATATGTTTAATTACAGGCTTAATAGTATCTTTTTCATTGTTGTAAGATAGTTGAAGAATCTTTGGACTATTTCCCTTCCTCCCAATTTTTATTTTGTTTTTGAATACTAGACAATTAGAGTCATTCTTTGGTTCTTTGGGTCTGCAATATAATAATCCTTTCATTGCAATGACTAGTATGCTATTATTGCATATTGCATACATTTGGCGAATGAGATTCTCTTGAATGACTAATTTTTGTAGATATTGGGTAGTGCTATTCTTTTTTTTTACATGAGGATTCTCAAACTCATGTTAATTTCTTTGACAGCTTTACAAAACTCGTGAGGAGAAATACCTACTTGATCTTCAAAGGATCCAGGGCCCACAGTTTCTTTTCTTGGATCTTTGCGCTGCTTTCCTTTCACAGCTTCGTGTTCTCTAGTGTAAAGCTCACAAGTCGCAAAGGAGACCTTGAGGTGTCTTGTGCTGCATGTGAATAAGCTTACGTTGTACATATCCGTGCCCTTTCAGTATGGGTATATCTATCTGTTTGTACTTTTTAGCATACCCCCAGTTTTTATGGGTTATCATGATTGAGGCAACCTAAATATGGAATTTGCTTCCTTAATCATGGTGTCTGACTAGGTCTGTCTTTTTAAAAGTGAATTGAATTTTCTCGATCCCCTGAAATCCCTGAGGATTTTATGAAAGCATTCGCCTCCAACAGAGACATCCATTTATGGTATTGAACTTTGTGTTGTAATTGACTACTTATGTCTGTCACTTGGAAGCCGAGGGGTTGCAGATAAGCATTTTCTCCCCGCTTCCCTACTCAATTACTGCCTCCTCTTATGGATGCATGTTATTTGACAGTCATAGTTTATTATGTATTTTAGAATCCATGTAAACTGAGAGTATATTTTCGGGCAGTCTTAGAGTTACGATTAACCAAGCTGCTTGATCCATGTGGTATGTATTGCTATGTGATGACTGATGAGGATATTTTTCGGGCAGTCTTAAAGAGTTATGATTAACCAAGCTGCTTGATCCATGTGGTATGTATTGCTATGTGATGACTGATGAGTATATTTTTCGGGCGGTCTTAATGAGTTATGATTAACCAAGCTGCTTGATCCAAGTGGTATGTATTGCTATGTGATGAGTATATTTTTTGCGTATTCATAATGAGTTATGATTAATCAAGCTGCTTGATCCATGTGTTATAAGGTGGGTTGTTGCTTTTCTATCTTCATGGCATGTTGTGTTTCCTTTTTAGTCGAGACAACTTAGAAATGGATTAGGCTGAATGTTAATAAGTAACACTTAAGACATTGGTTAAGGAATTAAAGTAGAAACTTTTAATAGAATAGTATCAAAAATATATGTTGTGATTTTCTATATTTTTTTTGTTGATTCATCAACCAGTGTACATAAAACTTTTAGCAATTGACACTTCGTATCAACACTGCTTGCAACACATAAAACGATTGCTGAAAAGGTTTCTTTTTTCTTTTTAATATTGGTAGGTTCGGGGATTAGTTGTCAAAACTGCTATCGAAATTAATTTAGCAAAGAAAGTGAAACGGTTATTTGCATAGTGATTTTCTTTTTGGTACAATATTTGCTTAGTGATTAATGTGGTTATGCATTAGGTTGTTTTGAATGGCAGTGTAGCCCCGTAGGGAAGAAACGATGCAAAAAGTAAAGAACAATACTACGTAAATGTAAAGGCAAATACTATGTCTCCTCTTTTATGAAAGAAATAAATAACTAATTATTAAAATTAATAAAAAAAATAGTTAGATTAGTTAATTTAATTAATGATATGATATATTTAAATTGTATTCTAAAAGTATCTACATAATTAAATGATTTAAAGAATTAATATATTTAATAACTCTATATTCAAAAGATAATTTTCCGATTAATAAATGTGACTTTACATTATTAATTAATTGGTCGATCAATACATCTTACATAGAAAATGAATCCGTGTCTAATTAATTGACTTTTCAACAAATTAAGAACATAAAAGAATGTTAATAATTAAATTCATTAGAAAATTGTATGTTTCTTATAATTACAAAGAAAATTTTCAACAAAAAGAAAGAAAGAAACATATATTCTAAGTTGTTTCTTATATAAACAACCAGATATAGTATTAATGAATGAGATGATTTGGTTCTTTTTCGTGATTCCCTTCGTATCATTTAGCATTTTTCTTTAATTTGAATTAGAGATTCAGGCAGAATTTCAAACCAAGAAAAATAATGATTGACGATAGATAAAATTTAAGGGTTTTGATGATCAACATTCTTGTTAGTAATTACTATTTATGCAAGTTATATTGTAAAATACATTATAACTTATTTATTATAATAAGGAACGGAGATAGTATTTAATAAGTGAACGGTGTATTTTTTTTAAATAACAAAAACTGTGACAAATTATGTGGATATTAAAATTACTGTCAGATTTTTTATAAAAAAACGCTCTAATCGTCCTAGGATAATATGATCATACTAAAAGCAACATCAGATATATAGCCATATGTTAGTTTATAAATTGGTAAGGCATCATGGTCTGTTCTATAGGCTTTCACATGAAAGCAAAACATAATAATAATATTTTAACATGAATTTTAATCATTAATGACTTAGAAATGTTTGATCTCAACTAAATTTGTAAATAAACTAAGTTACTTGAACTATTTTATTAAATTCATTTGTTTAGCAAAAATAAAGAAACACTAAAAATTAAGCTCAATTATATAAATGAATTAATTTTGAATTTTGTGCATTTGGTATTAAAAGTTCTCTTATAATTTCCAAGCATGTATTTATTGAACAAAATTTGAAATTTTAGATAAAAAG
>PYAF01004537.1:3071604-3091179 GCA_007407185.1 Glycine tomentella | reverse complement strand
TAATTTACATTAGCTAGTTCTTAATAAGTTATATTTTATCAAAAGAGTTGTAGTTTTTATCTATGAATACTCGATCTCTAGCTATTATTACTTCACTTTTTAACATACACTTACACAATATTAAATTAATGCATTTATAAAATACATTAAGCAGAGATTTTATAAAGAAAGTTATAAATGAATTAAACAAATTAAGTTCAAGTTCTATAAAAAAATTTAAACAACTGAAGTTTAAACTTTAAATTCTACTCATTGAAATAAAAGTTTGTTTAGGTAAACTTATCTATAATAACTACTAGGAGAAGAAAATAAAAAAAAAAATGAAATTCTCCATAAGATAAAATTAACTTTTGTATTAATTAATTTGTAAAAACTTTCTTATATAACTTTTATAAAAGATGAGATAACTTTTACAAATTAGTTAATGCAAAAAGCTAATTTTAGCTTATGAAAAACCAACGTAGAAAAATATACTTTCGTCTTCGTGTGGGTTTATTTGTATGTTGACAAACATTATAGAATGTTAATGATAAGAAAACTTTTCACAAATTGCTGGGATGAAGGGAGAAAAGTTTTTTCAATGCAGATTCAAATTCAATATCTACAGAGATTCTGTTTCACTTGAATGATAAGAAAATAAGAACTTTGACATAGGTTCAAATTATGAATGAAGAAAAACTTCAAATTCAATATCAATACTAGCTTCTGTTACAGGTTCAAATTCAATATAATGTTACTCATTGATATTAGGAATTATGAATGAAATAAGAAAATTTAAATCATTTCAATTAGCAGAAAATATTACTTCAGGGTTACTACAAAGTCTAATGTTACAACATAGTTGTGCTCAGCATAACTAATGTTACAGAAAATGAATGATATTCTTAATTGAATGAACCGTTTTCAAGTAAGTTAACAAAGCAAATAGGAGGAAGATCTAGTGAATTCCAAAGTAACAGTTCCCCATCAACACTTGAAGAATCCATATCAGGTGATGTATGTTGGTGTTCTTGTTCCTTTTTCCTATCCATTGTTGCCATGTACTCTTTCTCCTCCTTATTCTTCTCAAGTTTGTTTTTGCTACAAGCCATTTGAAGGCTTGTTATGTGATCAGCTAGTCCTCTTCCCTTCATGTTTCCTGATTCAAGTTTCAACTTCAAGCATTCAGGTATTCCATTGAAGGCATAGAGAGAAGCTGAGAACTTCCTCTCATAAGTCATTCTCTTCATCACAGCTCTAAGCATTGAAGGCTCGTCGCTGTAGTTCTCATTCTCAGGCTCCACAGGCTCCTCCTCCATCTCTTCAGCCATCTCAAAGGGAGAATAGTAACTAGGTGGAGCAATGTTGTCCAAAAACCTAAAATCATGGACATCCGAATTAGTACTTTGCACACCCAAATCATTTCCTTCTTCTTCACTGTCCTCCACTCCTGAATTGCTGTCATTGCTTGAAGTCTGTGGTGTCACATTGCTTGATTTGTATTGCAATTGCATATCCATTTTTGTCCCACCATCTTTTTCAGTTAAGCATGACTCGAAGCTACTAGTAATGTAGTCAATTTGTGCAGTGTTGTTGATGAAGTCATTGTTGCTTGTGCTATAATCTTCAGGTTCATTGAGGAAATCAGTGAATTGGTCAATTGAGAATTGTGTTGAACCTTCTCCATATGCATCAACTTGTTGTTGTTGTTGCATTTGTTGGTGGTTGATGAAAAGTGAGGTGGACGAGGACGAGGATGAGGAACAAGCGTTGTTGTTGTTGTTGTTTCTTTCTTTAAGCCTTTGAAGGAGGAGATTGGTGATCTTTGAGGAAAGAGCTGGACTTGTGGAGGATTGAGAGCAAGGCCAGAAGTTAGTCCTCGTGTTGGCGCCGCGAAGCAAGCAAGCAGCCTCATCATAGGCTCTTGCAGCTTCCTCAGCAGTGTCAAAAGTTCCCAACCACACTCTTATCTTCTGAATGGTGTCTTTGATCTCAGCCACCCATCTACCTGATGGCCTTTGCCTTACACCAACAAACCTCTTCCTTGCTCTTTGCACCCCTCCAAGTGCTGCAGCTTGTTTCATCATCTCATCCCAATCCAAGGTTCCCTTACATAGCTCTCCCTCTTCTACCACTTCAACAACCTTTCTCTTCCTTGCCATCTACCCCTTTTGAACTCTTTTTGTTCAATTGGTTAGGCTTATAAGGTGATTCTTTAAGGGTACTAAGCTTGGTTTGTTTGGTTACACCCTTTAACTTACAAGTTGAGTATTAGAATTTAGAGGACACTGAAGTTTGGTTGCTATGTTTTGCCTTAGCTGGTTTATGCTTTTATATGTGGTTTAAGGAAGTGAGTGATCCTTTGAACTAGTTGAGTTTTGGATATGACCAAGTCACACTGATTAATTAGTTTCATATATTTGTTACTTTATGATTTCGGTTTCTATATCCAAACATTTGGCGGTTCCTCAGGCTTTGTAATTAGTGCAGCTTGTTTTGACTTGGCCAAAGGGTACATAGATTTATTTCTCTTGAGAGATCTCTTGTTTGAGAACTTCAGCATATTCTATAAGTGTAGGCCTGAATTGGTCATTACAACTTCATTTAGTCTTTTACATGTGATCCAAAGGTAGCTACAAACTAAATTATTGTGATCTATGATCTTTCTTTAATTTCATTTTTTATTTTCTGCCCAAATTCTACCACTTTGTCCAAGGCAAGAAGTGAAATGTGAGACAGAGTTTCACACTCAGTTGCCAAGAAAGACACCAAGAAAAACAACCCGAGTAGCTAAAACCTATGGGCTTATACAGAAGGAACTAGAATACTTGTCCATCTACTATTAATGTTTGGATTTTACCTTAATAGTTTGATTTTTATATTTCATTATCAACTTTGACTACCCATAACTAGACTAGTTGGTAGTTTATGAACTTTTTCTACATATCCATCCGTTCATGTATGTTTGGTCTTGCCAATAGAATGAGAGATTAAAAACCAAAGTACATTGAAGATTGGTAAGTTTAGGAAATTAACTAATCAAGCTTCTTACATATTTACTAACATTTTTTTATCCAAGTTATCCCAGTCGAGAATGAGAGACTAATCTTTTAAGATACAAAAATCATTTAAGGAACTGATTTCTTTCAACAGATATTCATTCATACACATGAACCTGAAAATCAAATTCCTGACTATATATTCAAGGAACATGATTATTTGTCAATTATATCATAGCATGTTGATTCTTAGATACTTATTAGCTAGCAAACAGAAATATTTACTCAAGTTATTAACAGTAGTAGTAGGAAAGTCTCTTTCATCCGAAAACAAGGTCCATTCATTATTGTTTATCAATCATAACCACACAAAAAAGCTAACTAATGTTTTTTGTTCGTCATTGATGATGAATGTCAAGCAATGCGATTCCCCCAATGCCCCACCATGGACAACCTGCCAAGTCTAACCCCACTTGAAATCTTAAAGAATTTGATTTTCTTAAAAAACTTTTTGTAATGTCGTCATCAAGCATTGATTGATCAATTATTTTTGTGATCATCTAATATTTTAATGTGCAAAGCTTTTATGGGATTTTCGTCATGCAGCCACTAGAGATGGTGACATTTTTGGATCAACATTGGAATCATCTTCTTGTGAAATATTATCGATTGATACTCATAACATATATCAAACATCAAATGCAAATAAAGCAAAAACCATTGCTAATTTTACAGATTTAACTTTGCATTTCTTTAATGAAATTTAATTAGAATATAATGTACTAACAGTGTTTTAAATTGTCACTTAAGCATATAAATAGTTATGCATAATAAAAATGCTATTTTTTATAATAATTACTTAAAAATAATATCTAAGGTGATTTCTCATTAATTAATAATGTAAAAAAACATACTGAATATATATTAAAATCAAAATTTTTGTAATAATTATTTTAATTCTATTTTACCCTTTAAAGCTTGAAGTAAATTGAAATATATTTGATATATAAATCATATATAGATTGTTATAATTAAGAATTATTAGTTTTTATAATAACTAATTTAATTAAAAGTTATATTTGGAAAATTCTAACTGATTGAATTTTTTAATAATATATAAAAATTTAACTCTTAAAACTTGAGATTTTCATAGCAAATTTTTTGTTCTCCATTTGGGATCATTTCATTTGCTTTGACTTTCTAAGAATCTAATATTGTCTTGATAAGAACAAACGATAAATGCTGAAGAAAAATGCTTATAGTCTTATTGTAATAATTTATAGTAATTGATTAATTAAAATGAATGATGGTGACTTGTGAGAAAACGAATCGCACTGTGCCGTTAGTTGAAATGATATGCAAACCCAATTTTTTAAAAAAATGTTAAAATGACGTGAAGATGAGACAAATTTGGCCTTTTCGCTGTTTACTAGTGTTTATTTTATCATCACATTGATATTAACTAATATATTGCCTTAAAAAAAAACTAATATCATTGCTTCCTGTTTACATTTTAATTCTTAATGCCATTCTTAACCCATCACCTAAAGCATCCTACAATATTTAAATTCATAAAACGGAAGAAATTTTCCTAAGAACGAGGTTTATTATCTTCTTTAAGAGAAAAAACAAAAATATGAAAAAGAAAAGGAAGACATATAATTGGAGAGTTTGCTTCCATCAACAACCAAAGAAGACAAAGTCCTTCATATAAAGACAAATTTTGCCTTTATGTCCTTCATTCAAATTTTTCCTTTGATATTAACTAACATCACTTTCTTTCTCTCCCTCTATATAATCATTCTATTTTTTTATCCATAATATTGGATTACAAGTCTCAATCACCAAAAAAGTGTATGTCATATAATTAAGAAAATAATTGAAGGAATAAATTTTCAGTTATTATTAAAATTATTGTTAACAACTTTCTCAAGAGTGCGCTTAGCTAGTTTCTTCTGTTTTATTTTTTTAATTTTTAATTCTCAAAAATGGAGAACAAAACTAGCGGAATCAGAATGTGCTTCATCTTGCGTACATGAATGGCTAATTATGAGGTGTTTAATTATTATTTTTTTTAAAAACGGGAAAAAAAAAACACCCATACAATAATCGCTTATTAAGGATGAGTTTTGATATTAAAAAAACGATGAGTTTTGATGTTTCTAACATAAAACTATGTATATATTTACTAATAATTCATATGTTTTAAGAAGAGATTGATTACAATAACTATTATAAATCTCCTTATACTCATATTCACGGATAAAAATAATAATAATCATATAAACAGTCAAAACTTTAAAAAAATGAAATCATAAATTGTTGAATGAATATAAAAAAGTTACAGTTACATATATCAAAATTAAACCCTAAATTTAACTAAATCGTCAGAGGAAGATGCCGTTGAGTGTTGACCAAGCTCCCCTTCTTCCACGTGGAAGCCTTTTAACGAATCAATTGTCTCCATTTTTCAAACCTTGTCAAAATTGACAGTTTCAAAAAAGTTTCTTACGGATTCAGGTTTGATTAATATATGAGTCATGTTGAGTGTTTGATCAATTCAATTCCATGTAGTTTTTTTTATGGTTGGATTCCATATATATACAATTTTATTATATATTTCAGAAAGAACAGTGTTCACGTTATTTTAGCTGAAACCTGTAGAAAAAAAAAATTATTGAATCAATCAATGAATTTTAGAGAAATAAAAAAATGTTAGGATGATGTGCAGAAAGATACAAACCTGACCTTCATGTTATTTATTAACGTTTTAATTTTCCTTTTTAATCATACAAAAAATATATGAGTAAATTATACTTGTATCCCATTATTTTTTCTCATATTACACTGATATCTTTCCTTTTTTATAAATTACTTTTACACTTTGCTATTAACGTAGTTAACTAACATTAATTGAAATATTTGAACAGACGAAAATGTTCATTAGAGTAAATTACACTCATACTCTCTGTAATTTTTTTAAATTGTACCTGATACTCCTTCCTTTTTAAACATTATGTTCACCCCCTTCCATTAACGTCGTTAACTAACGCCAGTATCAAGAAACCAGATGCAGTAGTGGTGATGCTTGAAGTTACGGTGGGTGACGAGAAGGTGGTGGAGGTGGATATGGCGGTGGTGACGACAACTACGGTGGTGGTGGTTGCTCTGACGGAAGTAGGTGCGCTTGGACGCTGTGTTGATCGGTGATGATGACGATGAGGAGGAAGAGATAATGTTGTCATGAGAGAGGGAGGAGGAGGAAAAGGAGGTGGTGGTGGTAAGTGAAGAGGGTTGTTGAAGAAGATGAAAGTTTGTAAAACTTAAGATGTGATTTTGAAGAAGAAGATAAGGGTATTTTAGACAAATTTTCATTAAAAGTCTTGCGACCAATATGTGTTTATTTTTTGTTAAATTATTAAATGGTATTTAGGAGGGAGGGAGTCTAGGTATAATGTGAGCTAAACAATTAAAAGATTTTTGGTAGGGTGAAAAAAGAAGGGATATCAAATGCAATTTGAAAAAAAAAAAACACTGGGAGTACGAGTATAATCTACTCAAAATATAGTGATCAACTGGGTTGTTTGAGTGATTAATATTAAACTAGTGCTAGTGCAATAGCCTCTTTATTTATTATTTTTTTTAATAAATTCCTAAGAGCATATACAATACATAATTCTTTATATGAGTTACTTATCTTAATTTTGTGGGTTTTACAATTCCATATAAATTTAAGCATTTTAAACAAAAATTCACTCATATGCTAAGATTACTAAAGTGAGTGCTAAAATTAATTTAGTGGGTCACATGATGTTTGAAAATCTGTTATTTATGGTATAATATTATTAAGCGTGCATTGATTGCTTATATAACCAATCGTTCCTATATAAATAACTTCACATTATATACTCCAATGGAAAAAAAAAAAAACTTAAGCAACTTTATTTAATGTTAAACAACTCATATAATTAACTTGTTGAAGATGCTCTAAGCAATCAATCCATATCCAAAATTAATAGTTTGATGCATATAATTTAGATAACCATAAATCTTACGAAAAGAGGTTAAAAGCCAGCCCACTAGGGTCAGTCTAATTGGGTTGTGTGAAAAAGGAGGTGCTTTAGAGTTTTAGGTTACTTTAGGTATTGAAAATGGATTTTATTTGAATATAATAAGTAAAAGATGTAACAATTTAAATAAGAATAAACATTAATATTAGAAATCCCTTTTACAATAGCCAGAATCTAATGACAATCCCTAATCTAAATGATTGTTAGGCTTGTGTCTTAGAGAGAGCATATTTATAGAGAAAAATCTCAATCACTAAATAGATTTAAAAAAAAAAAAAAAAAACTTCTTAAGGGTAATCAAGGCTCAAGAATCATTAATGAAAGAGAATACACATACACAAAGTTAAACAAAACTAAACACTTTATTAAAATTCCTAAATCAAATATCTATGGGTTACTTAAAAAATCACCTAACCCTAACACAGGTTTTAGATAGACATAAGCAAGAAAAGATAAAAAGGAAGAAAGACAGAACTCCCATTAATACTTAAAAATATGTGAGCTTTCACCCTAATTACCTTCTTTGTGTCCATAAAGCTCTTGTTGAAGGAGAGACAGAAAACCCAAGACGATAACCCCAAATTATAGAAGAAGAGAAAAATATGTCTAATTCTATCTTTTCTAATCCTTCATATGGAGAATCAACCCACCAGCTTGTCCTATCTCACTAACCTAGCAAGTCATCGACAAGTCGAGGTGGCTTAATATGACGGGCTATCATTTTTTAATATATGTTATTAATGTCATCTTGTCCCTAATCTCTTTAGTATAAGGTTTCTATTATCAAATTATAATTCATAAATCGTAAACTCACAACACAAAGAATACACACAATACAGTACAAGGAATTGTCCTTCCTCATGCTTAAGCTCTGCTTTTCCAAACACAACAAAGCATAAAGAAGAACCTGTTGAAGTTTGCATTTGTGCTCACATTCAACTTCAAGCCAGCTTGTGGCCTAATGTTGTGATTTTGCTCATGTGCTTACATTAACTTTTTATTTTATTTTGATGAGGCAATCTGCCATCCCACCCATTTATGGGTGCGGGGAGAAGCATCTCAAAGTATGGGGCAAAGGATCAAGCGCTTTGACTTTGTCTCTCCGGATTCACGTTGGGGTTGAGAGCCGTGTGATGGGTGACTATCCAGCACGATTCGAAGAGCACTTTCAGTTTGCACTACAACTTTAATCTACTCATAGTAAATAGGCCAACCTGTTTGTGACCCCTTTTTTTTATGAGCTAGTGGTGAATTGGGTCAAAATGAATTTAGTTGGTCTGCCGTACCTCCTTTATTGGTTTTGTGTACAACAAATTTACAATTTAGTTATCCAAAAACTTCACATATCATGTATAAGGGTGTCAATTTGGACCTGCGAGGATTGCCTTGTATGGGGTCCTGCATACGGGGATTTTTTTCCTGCGAGAACGGGGACGGGGATAAATATTCCCCAATGAGCACAACAGGGATGGGGATCATGCCCCTCGCTTTGAGAAAATTACATAATTACTCTTATATTAATTGTTATTTTATATTTTAATATTAAAATATTAAAGATTGGTATTTTATATTTTAATATCTTTAATTGCTTAATGTATACACAATTACACACACTGATACATACATCAAGTAACAAGTCTTTTTTAAAATTTACTTGTATTAAAATTTAAAATTAATGCTTTTTTAATTTTGGGGGGCGCGAGGACCACAGGGACGGGGACAGGAAAAAAATCTCCCACGACAAGAATCAAAAACGAGCATAGGGGTTTAGTTGGGGGCAAAGACAAAGAGCGAGAAATACTCCCCGCCCCCGCCTTGCCCGATTGACATCCCTAGTCATGTAAGCTCTAAACGTAAATATATTGTCACTTCATCCGTGAGCATTCTCAATTTGATTTTCTCAAGTTATTACATGTCAACTCTTACCAATAATTAGTTGATTCTTAACCAAAACTTTACTTAAACAATTATTTTTGTCTCTTGTCTTTAAGTTGGGACTTTACAATATTTATCTCACAACTTGAAGGAAAGTATTAGTTCAATTAAAGTTTGTTTAGTTCATTGTAATAAGTTATATTTATTAAATCAACATATGTATATTTTATGAGTTAAATGTATAAAAACTCAATGAATTTTTCAATAATAATTCATATTCTCAAGATTTTTCCTTCAATTAATATCATCTACATGAAAACAAAATCATTTAATGTTTTGGATGGGGCAAAAACTTCAATATTCATATTAATTAATAAAAGGCGCTTTTTATAATTGTTTAAAAAAAAACACCTATATACCTCAGTTTTATATAGAGAGAGAGAGAGAGAGACATGACCCAACAAATGTTAGCTTGAAATCCATTATTAGACTAGAAACTAGAAAGGAAAAAAATCAATAATCTCTGTCAATATCAACAGTCAACACTTAAATTTGTGGCAAAAATTTGATTAGATTCAAATCGATAAAAGAGATGGTTGAGCTATACTATTGGCCATATGGCAAAGTTTTGAATTCTGAGCTATATATTACTGCACGAAAAGAATCGTTAACGCCAAATATAATACATGAAATTTTTAATGCCATTGTTAGATTAATTAATCAGTTGAGCTTCACTGCTTGACAAATGAAAGACAATAAGAACTAATGCCATGCAAGATACACGAGTCTGCTAATAGGCAAGAAAAAAAAAAAAAACTTTCACCATTTGTTAATCATATTTCAATTGATTTGAAGATATAAGATTAATTTAGTAGTAAGTAAAAGGTGAAAGAAGGAAAAGATAGGTCATGAGTTTGAATCTTCCCGTCAACAAAAATTAATTACCTAACAACTAATATTTATCGATAAAAATAATACTTTAATTGATTCTTCAAGAAAGAGGTTAGTGTTCACATAAAAGAGTAAAGTTTATAATAAGTAATAACTGATACTTAGAAAATCAATAGTTATAATTATATTTATAATAAAATAAAATATACGTACATGTATGACTAACTATGATACAGGGTAAATTTCATCCAAAAAGTATTATCAAAAAAAAAAAATCAACAAATGATTGGTTTAAGAACTATATATTTAATTTTCTTTAAAAATAAAGTTTCAAAATCAAATTGTGTATGGAAAATACAGCAACGATGTTTATCCCACGATATTATAGATGCTATATGATTGACTAAAATATACTTATGGTTTTTTTAATCTAAGAAAATTAACTAGGATTAACTAGTTACATTTTGTATTTTGACATCTTTCTGAATTTTCATTTTGTAAATTCCTTGAATTTATTTCTTCATTTATTTTTCATTAACCTTTCATTTATTTCATCTATATGTTTCTTGATATTTTGTTTTTTTATTCTTTATAGTATGATGTTTTTTAGTTATTTTCTAAAATAGAAATAAAAAAAATTTAATAAATTAAAAAAATCTTATATATATATATAACATGAAATTAACAAAAACATGAAAAATAATAATAAAATGATAAGACATGTGTTGAGGGGTCTACTTCGACCAACATATCAACTTAAGTGACAAGGCCCTTTAATTATATTGACAAATTTTGTCTTGATGCAATTTATTTAGTTTCTATCATCTCCTTCACATAACTACCGCCACAAGCAAAAACTACACTAAAAGCTATAAATTCTTAATTATTATTAAGACTCAAGTTGCAAACAATTTCTCTATTGCGTGCTTCTTTTTTATATTCTCAATAGTTGAAACACTGGCAGCACAATAGAATATGCTTCCCCTTGCTTAGCAATGAATGGCGAATTAACAATTGTTTATTCACTTTTATAATGACTAAATAGAAGAAAAATGTCAGATATAAATTTGAATGGACCTGCAGGTGACAGGCATGGTGATTGCTGTTTCCAGAAGATGTTATTGTGCTATGCTCTTCTGCCACGTGGAAGCTATTTCAGATCAGTTGTCACTACTCACTAGAACAATACTGCATGTATTCATACCTTAAATCAAGTATCTTACGAAATCGGCCCTAATGTCAAGTTGGGTGGCTCACCAATTCCATGTTCTTTAAGACTTTAATTGTGTATTTCAGAAAGAAAAATGCTGACACCAAACTTGAAAAACTCTTAAAACAAATAATTCATTGTTTAATTGATAATTGAATTTTAACTCTATCGAATCACGTAATGAGTCATGTAGTTAACCTTAATTATATAAAACTTTATTATTATTGTATACTTATCCTCATTTTATGCTTTTTTTTCCTTATATGAAAAACTATAAAATTTTGTCGTTTTACACTTATATAAGTTTTGGTCTATGTCATTAATATTGTTACTAACATAATTGATGAAGCTATTCTAGATATCAGAGTCTATTAATACCTTATAAATTAGTTTTGTGAGATTAAGTTAGACAAAAATCTAAATATTAAAATGATATCAAAACCTATTCTAGATTCATTGATGAATCTATTGCATTCGTCACGTTCTAGGCTACCTACCTGTTGGGAACCACAACTTTACTAGTATATATGTATAGAAACTAAAACTTTTAACTTTAATTTTTTCATAGAGGAACCAAACATAAAGTGGAAACAAATGTAGAGACCAAAATATCAATTAAATCATAATTTACTTTGTTTTGCTTTAAATATATATTTTCCTTGCAAAAAATACTTAAAATTCTATTAAGAGACAGTCAACATTTTTTAAGTGAGATATTTGACTATTGTTTTATGATATCCTTTTGAGGCAAGTCAAACTAAGCACAATTTGTTGGCATCATCTTTTTTGTGATTGTCACTTATGTGTATGATGAGGAAGAGTAGGGTGATTTTGGGTCCTGATTTTACAGGTAAACTTGGATGATTTGCAGCAGATATTTTATTATGGCTTGGTGTATATGGTTTAGTTGTAATCAGACACAAACTAATGTTTTGGTGGATTGCTACTTTGCCACAATGGATGCTACTAAGCTGATGCAGTTGAAACTTGTAAAACTTCTGCTAGCAAATCCTACCAGGAAAAAAAGAAAATTTTGCCTTTTTATCAGACCCTCTATTACACTTTTAGTCAGTTACTATATTTCTTTTCACAATGAATGCTAGTGCTCACAAACAAGGCCTTTCAATGACTCATGTTACAAGTTTCCACACTCGTTACAAACACACATTATCAATTCTAACAATTTACAAGAAAACAACAGACATGCTTCATCAAGGACAACCAAATCAGTGAGGTCAAAGTGTTAATACATTGCCTTATATACAGTTACAGCCAAGGCCATACAAATGTAGCCATGAACTATTCGGAACTATGAAGAAGTGGAGATCTTTGACTATCAGACCTTTCAGAATATTTCACTCGCATCAGAGCTGGATCATTGTATGCATTGGCCAACTTGTCATAAAATTCAGACATATTATGCTCGTTTTGGTCTGCTCTGTCCTTCTTAATCAAACACTGCATGTCGGAAGATATTCATTCATAAGAATACAAAAGGGGAAAAGGGCGATAACTCAATTGAAAAACAGAATAAGAAGCAATAATTCCACTTTCAAGCAGAGGGAAATGCCAACAAAAAAAATGAGCATGTTTTTCATAGTATAGTGCAAGCTCAGAAATTGTCAGGGTTAACATAGTTCAAATGAAACCAACCTAACAAGAAAATGCACACCATTGGAACTAACATGAGAGCTAAGGTGAATTCAAACAATCAAATCAATCCGTTTCCCAGATAGTAATGAAATCAACATACTCAAGTTTTACCACTGAGATATCTTGTACAGAAAAATTATAACAAATTCCATATCAGGATCATTGTCGAGTATGTTATGTTCAGGCAAAATATCATAATTTTATTTCAAGTATGTTATTTCTGTTGGAATTATAAGGGTACGGTAGGGAAAAAAGGTAAAAGAAAGGGAAAGACAGCTAATAATATACTGAGCACTGATCCATAGCTGGTTGTGATATTATAATATAATAACTTAATACTCCAACTTATATAAATAATGAAGAGATAGTTTTGGATTAACTTCTTAGCAAGCATTTATAAGAGAAGAAAATAAAATGAATCAAACTTCTTACATAAGTTTAAATAAACTTATGCATTTCATCATTTTATAAGTGCTCTTATTTCTCTTCTTCATTAACACCTATAAACTTAGCAAAGTTTGGGATTCCTCCCTTAAAAAGTTGTAATAACAATTGAAAAGATGGACTATAAGGCTCTAATATCATGATAGATTTCAGCTTAAAACCAATTGGCACTAAGTGAAATTGTCCAATAGATGTATAAGCTGCACCCCAAGAATTAAGGCAGGCGATGTGGGACTTCCTAACAACTAGTACAATCTCAAGCTTACTGAAAATAAAACTAATAATCCTTATATCTTAAAAAATAATGCTATATAGTACAAAATAGTTTTTGAATGAAACAGTATGAATCCACTTGTTTAAATATTATTAGACTGATGAAATTAAAAAAGAAAAATTATAAAACACGAGATTTTTGAATGAAATCAGGAGTTCCAGGCAACACAACTTCGTGCAAAAAAAACATTTTCCTATCTTATATTGTTCTGATATTCACCCACGTTTGGAACCAACTTATCTGCATTATGTGATTGTTAAATGGCAGTAATTTTGTTGATATTCAACCACTGAGTAGCAACCAGGAAATTGATAGAACTGATTCAGAATCTAAAGGAAAGAAACTTTTATTGATGAACCCAAAATCCCAATTTCTGAGCCAATGTGGTAGCAGCCTTAGGCTAGAGTAGAAGATACAAAATGAATGATTCCCCTGGATATTCGAGAGACCAGGACTCTCCCCACTCACTAAGAGTCTAACCCTTCTCAAATGATAAGATATATCTCAACCTCTCTTTTATTTATACGCAACATGCCTTATTCAAATTATTTTAGCCTACTAACCTAACTAATTCAGGCTAACTGATATATTGTAAGTTGTAACTAACTACTAATGGGTAACTAACTAATGAGGTGTAACTAACTACTAATGGGGGTTACCTAACAGAAACCCAAGTTCCCAACTAAGTAGCAAGAAAGGTTTTTCTAATCTTAACCGCGTTGAAGCATAAGAAAACTCAAAAGATCTGAAACTTCAATCCATTTTAAACACATTAGAGTCAACATTCATTAAAAGGTAAAATTCAATCCAACCAACTATCAACGCCACGATCCATGACAATCAGGGAAAGTAAATGTTTATTAGTGATATCAAAAGCCTCTGAAATTAGCTTCCTGTAATGTCTCTTTACGGACAAAGCCAGACAATACATAATAATCACAACATTTTATGGGCATTTGGAAAGCATATAGGTGATAATATCATAATTAAGAATCAGATAAATCGGCATTACTTATCAACCATTAACATACCTCAGCAGGATAATTCTTGAATATAGGGAAGAACCGTTTCTGGCAATACTCATTGAATAGAAGTGTAAGAATTGGAAGAGGAAGAATCAATATGGATGCTAGAGGAAGCTTCTTCAAACCAAAAAGACCAATGGCTATTATATGCATCAGTATCAATGAAAAAATTGTGGAGCTGTGCACTGTAGGCCAAAACTCTCCTCCAGTCTCGTACTTTGGAACATAAACTTTCAACAGCTGTCACCAAAAGATATTTAAGACATTACTAAAATTAGGAATAAAAAAGAAATAAATAATATCAACCATTTATTCAAGACACCATGAACTCCTGCTTCCAAGTTTCATCTCTAGATGGCCATCAACTGACCCTTTTACACCTCTAAAGTCATATCAGAGAGAACTCCAAATAAAATTAAGTTAATTTGATTTTATGGATTAAACTATGAGCATCAGATGGCAATATGATCACCAATATTTTTCCCCTTTATGCAGAAGTGAAGATAGTAAGGGTTGGGAAAGTTGCAAATAAAGTTGTTGGTTAAAACATAGAGCTGAGAGCACTATCCATAAAATGATTTTCCCCTGGAAGACTATCATTTAATAGAATATATAAACCAATATCGATTGCAAAAGATAAATTTTAGGAACACATTGTTCTATTCTACAATATCATCTTATCTCAGTTTTGCAACAGCAAAAAAGAGTAAATTAACCATTTATCTAATTAAGCAATATAAGTTTTTACACTGAAGAGAATATTGTACAATGGCCTAGAGAAAGAACAACCAACGGGGAGACTGAAAGCCACAATCATGTACAAGTTCAAGATGTTCTATTTAAACTTTTTGCCGCCATCCTCCTCCCATAAGTATAAAAAGCAGTTGTGAGCTACTACAGCAAGTGAGCCTTTATGACCGACATATTAACAATTCAATCAATATTATATCCTTTTTTATATTTTTTTCAATTTAAGTGGGGATTCCCAGCGTGCACTTTTAACAAACAGGTAATCTGATTTCCAACTGTCTTAGAAATACATCATAAAAATGCATATTATACAACAAAAAAGGAACAGAATTGCATGTACTCTGAAGGGAAAAGAAGCAATATGCAAATTGCAAACCTGATTGCGGAAAATGATGTATCCCAAACAAAAGTAGATCAAGAGAAATGGCAGTATCAGTGGAGCAAGTATGAAGTATGTTACACCCAGAACACCAAAGAGACGAATCCTGGGAATTTCGCTATGGTAAGGAATTAAAGGGGGCTCAAAATCATCACTACTATTTCTACAAAAAGTTCTACTTATAAAATTGGAAAGAAGTGTAGTCAATCGAAAGAGTTCTGATGCTATAGTGGTCCATCCAGAAGTCACAACATAAGCTATGAAGAAGGATGCCTGCACCAAATATATAAAATATTAAAAAAATGAACTTCATGTCCTCAAATTTGTAGAATAATATCTTATAATCATCATAAAAGATGTGATTTCATGTAAAGTGTTTTTAGAAATAAAAAAAAATATATATATAATAGAGAGAAAAAGGGAAAAGGCTAAATTAGGAGATAAAGATGTCCTCCAAAAAAAAGCCAAACAGGCTAAAAAATGCAATCAACTCTCTCAAAGCAACCAGATATAGAACAGAAAGAAGCCATAAGCACAATCATATTCCATCCATATATGCAGGGGAAAAGTGATAGCCTTGGACAACAAGGCTAGAGCCCTGAGTTGAGCTCCTCCCACTGCTTGGGAGATTACATTTTCATGTTCCATTTCACTCACCAAATGGGTTTTTTTTCACCACTACCTCACAACACTACTCTTTAATATTAATCACCCAGGGGAAGGCATTCCACTCTAACAAAATACACCAGATGACTCAATAAACAGCACTTTGCCTCAACATTGTTGTCTCCTAATTCTACCAAACCTTTTATTAAACTTATCAAAAGAAACTTTTCCCACAAATATATCTTCAAAGTTTTGTTATAGATACTCATCCATCCACAATGTATTATCTATGTTCTAAGCTACAATTTCATGCATTTGGTTGGAGTGAAACTCTCATACTTTTAAGGTTTATCTGTTACATCTACATCACTCGATTTGGGATAAGATTAGGTGTTTGGCCTCTATTTGGGTTAAATGGTATTTTTAATGAGGTTTTAACTAATAGATATGTTGTGTGATTGGGAAGCTTTGTTACATTTATTTTCTCTTTTTTTCTTGTTTCTTTTCTGTTTTGTTCTTCTATTTAGGAGGATCCATATCTTCCTTTCTCTATGTTACTTATTCTCTTCGCCTCAAATCTCAATAGATTTCTTCTTCTATCCAAAAAAAAAAAAAAGTTCTTGGATTTCAGCTAAGAATTTTTTCATGTAGAAGGACAAGGCTGTTCCTTTGAGATGATATATAATATATTATTCTTTTGTCATCTTACTCTTGAGAGAGTGTCCTGGCACAGCAGTAAAGTTGTGTCTTTGTGACTTGTTGGTCATGGGTTCGAATCCGAAAACAGCCTCTTTGCATATGCAAGGATAAGGCTATATACAATATTCCTCCCCCTTACCTACGCATAGCGTGGAACCTCCGGACAATGCGTACATACTTTTTTTTTGTCATCTTACTCTTGTTTCTCTTTCTTTCTCAATGAATTTCTTTGGAATAAATACAAACAGAAAAACTTCACGAAACTCATTATTTTTGAAAGTATATTGGAAAATACATTTAGTGCACATGGAAGCACATGTCACTGCTTGATCAATACTATGTTAATGAACTATACAAGAAAATGGTAATGCAGAAAAGACAAATCAGCTCAATAAAGAGAATAGCAGATTCCCAAAAGATCAGAGCATGTGAAGTTTTCCTCATAGCATATCAGCAATTAAAGAACAATTCATCGTCTCAATAAAAAAGTATTCTCTCAACATGCTGCGATCCGCTTTGCTCCTCTAGCCATCAAATTCTAGCAGCATCTGCAAAGTCTAGTGATTCTAGTCCCTTTACTGCAGTTATTCTTTCACAGTAAATTTTTTTTCTAGGCTGCGCATCACTTTGTTTGTCTACATGCTTGTTGTGCTGTCTCTCAAGTCTCAAGTGCCAAGGGGTGCCTGTATTCTTCAGTATTGTGTTTCAAGTCATATTTGTTAATCCTATGGTTTGCGGAGTCAATTATGATTTAAGTTGAATTATTTTGATAAGTGTTTTATTTGTATCAAGCTAAGGGATTAGTAATCTAAGGTTTGAAGTGATATGTTAAATATTAGAGTTATATTGTGTCAATAGTTTTGGCTTGTACTATGCTTTAACATGACCTAGATTATTACTATAAATAAGGTTATACTGATGCAAGCCAGAAACAATATAGGCAATAACACAGTAATTAATCAAAAAATGAAGAAAAAAGACAGTTTTATTTCTGTAAACAAGGAAATTACAGCTGAGAAATCCTCCTACTGCCAGAGATATGCTCCTATAGCGAGCTACAGCTCTCTAACATGCTTAATTTTCACCAAGATGATCCCACTACTCTTCCCCCATTCTCTAATAGCCGCTCCACACTCATGTAACTAACTTTCCCCCTATGTTTCTCTCGCTGCCAGCTCAGCCACTAACAGCATCACCCTCTATTGCTTCTAGTATAAACCTTCCAAGTTCCAAGTCTTTGGCTCCCCAAATTCTTCTCTAAATTATTTCAGGCCCTATAATATACAGACAGTCTTATGTATCTCAATTATTCAATCTTATTAGTGAAATATATTCTCTTTTCCCATTTCCATCTAATCCCTAAAATTTCAGCATCAATGATTTCCTCTATTTTGAAACACCCTATTAAAACCTGTTTTAAATAGTGTTAAAGTTCCAGGACAATAGGATTAAACAGTCAGAGACAAGTTACAAGGTGCATATAAACTACAGATTTGCACTTCTGAGACAAAATGCCAGCTCTCAACTATGAAACTTTCAAATTATGATAAAAATGATTTATCTGTTATACCTTAAAAAGGTAATACTGTCCTACGCAATGCATAAAGAAATTATATGAAACATCATTTTTAAAGCTAGGCTTTTAGGTTAAGGCAAATTAAAAACAGAAAATAGAATAAAATTAAGAAATAAAATCACTGAAAACTCAGTCTCCCTCTTATATATAATGTTGGATAACTTTGTGAAATTTATGCAATTGTCTCATGGGGATGACAATTAATAACTATTCTCACCTGGGATGGTACAGCTTCCGCTAGTATTCTGGGAATCTCTTTTGGCTCAAGAAAGACATTTACTCGATAGAGAGCTGACCCTGATAGGACATTTGCAAAGAAAATGTTCCAAATGGTAAACCATAATACTTTAGTGCATGCACTTTTTTGTATTTGACTCCATGAAATGTATCCTTGCAAGGATGAAAGCATAATCATAGTAGGTGGAATCAATGACAGAAACAACTGAAGAATCAAACTGGGAAGGTATCCTGTTATAACTTGGCTCACAATTGACCTGAAAACAAATATTGGGAAACTTCAGATGAAAATCCACGACATTGAAATAGTCGGTGCTACAATAAAACAATACTCTTTTCACACAATCACAAAGTCAACTGTTTAAGAAAAGAAAAGAAAACCATGTATTCACAGAAAGCCAAATGATGCAGATTTGTGCACATATATTGGGTATTAAGGATTTGTATATAGGATTAAAGGATGCAGTATTAAAGAAAAGATAAATGAGCCAATTCTCTGGGTAAGCATCTAAGCAAGGTAGTATGAATAACTTGGTTTACTTTATAAGAACAGGAACAAGGTTCGAAGTCTTCAACAAAAGTCATAAAGGTGATAACATATCAAGATCCATTTTAATGAAAATTTTAAGCTGTTAAGTGCAAGCTCATGAATGGTTTTTATCTCTTAACATTCTCCAAAACTCTGCATATCAGATGAAGAAACACAACTAGAAAAGGCAGAAGACAAAAAGATAGATACACAAACAAATCTTTCCCATAGAAGATGTTTAGTAAAACTCTTACTGAATTCTCATGAGCTCAAGGTAAATACACCACAGAGCAGCAAAGAGAACATAATAGAATTCAAAAACCCTCTACACTGAGTAGAAGGAAAAACCTGAGTCAAGAAGACCAAAAGATCCACAACC
>PYAF01004537.1:3039676-3071504 GCA_007407185.1 Glycine tomentella | reverse complement strand
CTTAATACGTTGCGTAACATCACATCACCAAAGATAGGGATCCTTGCTGAACTAAAATAGTTAATATGTTATGCCTAATATTTGACTGAAATTGTAAATCATTTAGTATATGATTATTCAAAGGAAACCAACTGTTAGCAAGCATGCATTTAATTAATTTCTCAGTCTTGAAAGCAGGGAAGGAACAAAAGCTACTAAATGGAGATTGCCTAAAGTGCTAAAATACAATAATCAATTCAAAAAAAGAGGCACTAGAAAATGAAAGAAAAATTGGCAACTAAAATATTGGAAAAAACCCAAGTTCCATATTGGCTAGAGATAGTGCCAAAATAGAGTATATAAGTGAAGGACAACCCTCATCCTATGAGCTAGCTTTTGGGGTTGAGTTAGGCCCAAAACCACATTCTAAGATGGTATTAGAGTCTATCCTAGATTCATTCAAAGGGTCATCCACCATGTTATCCATGCACCAAACCCAAAAGTGCTGGATGTGAGAAGGGGGTGATGTATTGGGAAAAATCCAAGTCCCACATTGGCTATAGCTAGCCCTTCTTCATTCAAATAACTTAGATAGTCTACCAGAAATGAGAGGTGAAAATATGTTAGCACATAAAAATAAGAATGCACTCTATGAGATTAAATAACACGACCCGTGGAATGAAAATATGAATCCGTTTAAAATTACAAAGAAATTCAGTAAAAAAACTATATTCTAAATAATGACTGTAATCCAAAAATAATATTCTGAATAATGAAGAGGAAAATACAAATTTCAAAAGCTGGAAACACAGGCTTTACATTAGAAAATCAAATGGCATACAATATTTCAATGAAATAGAGAAGGCAAGTCTGCATGCAAGTGTACTGTATTATATTATGACTCCAGTCTTTCAAATTATGTGCTTATAGAGAAAGATAAAATTAAGGTATGATTTCCCACTTACAGTCTTAGTATGCCTTTCAAAAACGGGAACCACGTTTCCAATTGATCCAGATGGGTAAGACCTTGTACTATTGCAACTGGTATCAAAAACAAAACTGTAATAAAAGCACATGCAACATAAACTACCAGCTTGGTGATCCATCTTTTAATGAATGAAACGGTAAAGAAAGGCCAATAAACATCATGAGGCTCAGGAGCTTTCTCAGTAATCCATTCCGTGGGATTGACACTTTCTTGAATGTGTAAAGCTATTGCAGCACCAAATCGTGTCTTAAATGAGACGAAGGCAGCTCGAAGTTCCTTTAAGTTGAAAGTGATTACAGAATAAGTGGATGTATTAGACATCACCATAAGACCCATAATAAACCTAACTATTAACAAATAATATCTATTGTAGGAAAGAATTACCATGAGCACAACACAACTTTTCAAGATCCAAATCTAGTAATCAACATATTTTTTAAAGGAGCTAGTGCTGTTCTAAACAAATTCATTATTACAATAATTAATTTGATAATATATTTGTTGTTTATGTTTGGTGTTGAGTAATATATGGGTATATTATATTCTTTTATCTAACAAATCAAAATGTTTTTCACTTGAGCACATAGTTAATGGTTGACAATTCTGGAAACAATCTCATTTGTTTCCCATGCATAATTTCTTGCTCCAATCTCATTTGAAATAGAGTTGGTATATGAAGATGTAGTTCTACAATCTCATTATTAACCAGATTGCCAATAATGAACAAAACCAACTCTTAATAACACAATTTAGGTTGAATTTGCAGTGTGAGCCAATTTGGTTTAATGCAAATGATAAGAATTTTGGTTTGTTATTAGACAGCATGCAACCCAAACCAGACATTAAACAACTTTAGACTTAAGGGGAGACATAGTTATTTTCTCATAATTCCAGTAATGTAGGTTCTTAATGCCTATACAAGATAGTTACCTTCGCTTCTAGTGAGGACTGTTCCATTCTCACATTATCTTCTATATCACCCAATCTCCTTTCATAGTGATCTAAAGTACCAACTTTTTGGCCAAAAAGTCCCAAACACCCATCACGCCTCTGCCTTTCAGGAGCATCATTTTTTTGTTTCAGATGGGTAAGCTTTTTGTAAAGTTTATCTGCATCATTCTTCAAAAATCAAACTTTAATAGTCAAAAGTGAGGGAAGTATTAGAAGAAAGAACTGACTTTAGTTACAAGAATAAATTTCTTGGAAGTTCAACTTCAACACTCATGAAGATACATAATGCTCAAGTCAAACCCAATCGCACCACCATTCCCCTCCCTCCGAAAAGAGAGGTTATTTACTGGAAATAAAACAACCAATGGGGTAAAACAACTCAAGAAAAAAGATTACAGTTCAAGGAAAGCTATCAAAACATAAATAAAGCCAAAACCTCACCATCAACAGCAATTGAAATATTTTAAGAATAAGGCACACATTGTCTAATCTCCAAAATATTGGCAAGAAGGTTATTTTACCTTTTCAAGGAACCTTTCAACCTCAAAGCTTAAGTTGTTATCTAATGGATCAAGAATTGCTTTTAATCTACAAGACTTAATTATCAATATTCAGCATGAAAAAACATCACATTGAAGGTAGTTACACAAAGCATTAAGGATACTAGTACATTAAGATATAGATTTGTCACATGCAAAACACTATATAAAACAAGTAGGATTGTACCCAGGAAAAAAAATTAAAGTAGAAAGTAGAACAAAATATGCAATTGTTGGACCATGAATTCATGACATAGATTTATCCTAACATGATAGACAGTAATCTATGGAATGTCGTCCTATTATTTAATCTAACATGATGCTTTTGGAATTTTGCTCTCCTTGCAGTTATGTTGGAGCAAAGACCAATATTTATAGGATAGGCTAGTTTCCTTAGACTCTGGGATTCAGTTCATGGGTTCTCTCTCTGAGGGAGTTTCTTTGTCTAGGACTGGTTTGCTCTCTTTCCCTAATCCTCTTTCATTGTAATTCTTCTCTCTTAATGAATTCTTCTTTAACAGGGTAAAATATCAATGTTTCACACTTGGCATGCAAATACTTGAAAGATATACTCTTCCCTCAATAACAGAGTGAGGCATTACATGGGAATAATTTAGAATGAAAGTTAAGAAACTGTTGAGGGAAATAGATTGAATCAGTTGGAGCTCCAGAAAAACACTTACAACAAGACTTTGTAATTTGTTGGTTCGATGGACCACCGAATGTGAGAGATACGTAGAAGGGTGATACTCTTGGAAAAAACGCTCAACAGTATCATGACATGTACTTCCAGGTGGAACAGGAATACCACGAACTAATAAGGTAAACTGCTGAGCCTGAGGCTTGGATGAATAGAAATAAGTAATTCTTTTTGATGAAAGGTACAAATACTCCTGTATATGGAATTAATATTTAATATTAAACATGAAAGTCTATCTCTAACTTTATACAAGAAGAGGAAAACTATGACAGCATTTTGAAAGCTAACTTGAACAATAAAACTTACATAATAAAGAAGATAGCAAACAATTCCAGTGAAAATATATGCAGCAGAAAAATGGACCCATAACCTGGATAAAGGCCAAAACTAGGTATCAGAATTTCCAAGTTTTAATTTTAGATAAGAACAAAGTAGAAAGCAACATATAAAAAGAACACTCATGAAACACATCTTCCATTTAAACATGTTGTGTATTCACAACAGTAAATGAACACATAAAATTGTCTTAAGTATCTAGATAAACTTGCATATTTTGGTGAAGAAATGACCTTTACAAAATAAATGCATGACAATGAAAATTCAGGCTTCTTAATCTAGTCAAAACAAGGGAGACAATGGTGAGATCTGATGAAGATTTGAATTTAAAACAATGTTATCTATTAAAATTATAAATCAATAATACTGAACAAGATGTCAACTTGAGAGAATATCCAACAATCAGAAGTCATTAACTCGAACAATTTTATAGAACTAAATAGAAATCACCACCCCTAGGTGGGCAATCAAATATGCAGAATGTTATAATATATCGACTTACTTTGAGAATTGAAAATGAAATAGAAACCATAAATGATGCCTGAAATTACATAACCCTAACACTATTGAAATGCCTGGTCAAAATAGGAGCTCGGAATTGGCTTTTTCATTTTGATGCATGGAATAACTAAGTTTTCACTTCCTGACCCAGCTATTAGCTATAGAGGTGTAAAAAAAAACAAATTGGAAAAAGAGGTAAAGAAAAGTTAAATAAATTGTAATTTGCTTAAAATATTTTGTTGTGCATAAACATTATGCTGATCAATAAGATTTCTTGTAAAAAATTTGAATTGTACAAACTTAAAAGATTGGGTTTTGGAATTTTTTCCCTCTAAATCTATCATCAAAATTGTAACTACTATATGGACTCAACTCAGTCATTTTCACTTTTCTCTGTGACCACTGGAAATCCTGCCAGGGCCATGCAAGTCAGACGAAGTCTGCGAAATGTTAGCATACTTGGATTTAATTGACTTAAAAGACCTTAAAAAATGTCACGGGACTGGGTTTCATAGGTTACATTCACCAAAAGGTAAATCTTGACTATTCATATAAAAACTAACTCCTCACAAATGAAACCAGGTAAGCAATTATAGAAATTGAAACCTACCCACATATCAAAATTTTATATATATGTATTGTTCTGCATCATGAATAAATAATAAATAATACCTAACAGTTAAGATCATCTAGATTCATAACATTCACCTGTTTGAACCATTGTTGACATTAGAAATACTGAATGAGTCCAAAGACTTGTGCTGAAAATCTGAATCATCACTAAGCTGACTCCCCATATAATTAATTGGAAGAAGAACGAACATGCCAATGATTCCACCAAAAGCAAATACTTTTAAACTGTACAATACCATAAAAAGAGGGAAAAGGATAAGCTGAAACAAATAAAAAATGTCCTTCAAATAAACAGAATAAGGTCACAGAAAAGAGAAAGACTTGTACTTATTTTACAGCAATGCAGATACAAATTGTAATGAACAAATGCTTGTCTTGCCAATAAGATAAAAATTAGCTGTCACTTAAAGTAGTAGTTGGTTACAAATGAATATGTTGTATCATTTTGAAAATGTTAAAATTCACTTGAATCAAATATACGAGCAGCAAAACTTGGAGTCAATCAGGTGAAAAAAAATAATAATAGAGATAACTGAATGGAATATACAATAGAGTAAAAAAAAAAAAAAAACTACGTACCCCATTGTCCAGAGACTCTTCACTATGCAAAGGTAAGGGGGAGGAATATTGTACACAATCTTACCCTTGCATATGCAAAGAGGCTGTTTCCGGATTCGAACCCGTGACCAATAAGTCACCAAGGCACAACTTTACCATTGTGCTAGGGCTCGCCCTCGGAATATAAAACAGTGTAAAACCAATAATAATGTAATATAGAAAATCCTCTTCTGATGCAGAAATCACCTAAGCAGATTTATATATGCATAAAAAATATATAAACTTTAGCCTAACATTGACCTTTGACACATGTAATGCAGGAATTTCCATCAAAATGATTAAAACCTAAAAAGCCTAAGTTAGCTAGTAGATTTCAGTTTGATAAGAAATGTCATGATACATGCTTAGAATCAATCAACATTTTAAGTCACCTGAAGATAAATATGCGCATGAAGACCAAAGCATCTAAGCCTGAACTTGATAAAAAATCTTCCTCAGAAGGCTGCCATGCCTGTCTCACCCAACCAGCATTAGGTAACAAGCTTTCCAAGTTAAAATGACCACCCTCTTTAACTTTTCCTTCAACAACTAAGCGTGGTGCATAGACAGTGATATTACCAGGCTGCTTTCTCAATATGGAATATAGGGTGAAAAACAACAAACAGAGGCCAAGATTAATTCCAACGGAAGTTAAAAGGGCGGAAAGAATCATTGTAGAAACTGGGTTCTAAACCAGCAGATTGACTTTTACACCCAATAACACCACTGTAGGCTAGAAATCAAACAAACTGAACCCCTTAATGGTTGGACCTGCAAGAATAATATATTAATATACCATTAATAGTTCGAACAGTATCAACATAAAGGTCCTTTGTAATTAGCATATATGATGTGCAAAGTGAAAACTGTTGACAGTTAAGATATCCAAGATAGCAACTAACCAACAGTCGTACAGAAAGGCCACTACTTCAGCTCCAGCATATGATAACGATGACAAGTATGGTATCCTACAAAATAGGTGAGTTTATAAGCATGAAGTAATTGAAAATTCCTCAATCTAATAAAAATCCAACCCTCAAGTATACTACTTTACTTGGTTGGATTAAAGTTAGGTGATAAATTCTTGCATAAAGTTTGTGAAGAACTGTGGGTTGAGTATATTTCTTCCTCAGATTTCTTGTGTCTATATTGTATTTCCTGATTTCCTCTAAATAACAAAATTCAAAGGTATATTTTCACTTCTTGTGTTCTAGTGCTCCTCGAATCTTATCGATGGAAAATTTCTAACCCAGGTTCTTTTCTTGCGTCATTTATCAGATCAATTTCTTCATCAATGGGTAGAAGGGTTTTGGCCTTGTGTTATTTTTGTTATGTAGTGGTAAATTTCTCTTTTTGCCATTCATCCCTGAAAGGCAAGAGATTCCCTCTAAGATCAAACCCTTCTTCAGTCAAACTGTAGCACTCACTGGATTAATACTATGACCTATTGCAGGTCTGTGCAGACCATTTAAAGGAGCTTCACTTGATTTTTATATTATGTATATAGAAACATTTGAATTTAACATTTTTGTGAGCCTTGAATTTTCCCTCCAAGCATGGGATAAATTTGTTCAATATATAAGTTCTGGGAAAAGTGAGACTGAGCCTTGGCACAACAGTAACGTTGTTTCCTTGTGCCTTGGAAGTCATTCAAATCCTCAAAATAGTCTCCCTGCTTGTAGGGATAAAGCTGGGCACATCTATTAGAGGTGAGAGTCTCATGCATTAGGCCACCCTATAAGCTTTAGGAAAAGCAACGGGGACAGAACTGGCATCAATGTGCTTGATACCTGCTTCTTGGTGTATTTGGTTGGATTTTACTGGAATTCTTTAGGGCTATGTTTGAATTGGCAGAAAGGGACGAAATGGAATAACATTTTTTTTTTTGGTCAGCAAAAATAATATATATATATATATATATATATATATATAAAGAGAAGAAAGAAACAGTGCAAGTAGAGATAGAAAATAGACTAAAAGGATCCGAGCAAACAGGACCTATGGCAACCTAATTCATGAGAAATGCATGAATTAAACTGCCAGAAGTCTGGCTAGATCGAAAGAAAACCCCCAAAAACAGGAGAAGACTTCTACATTAAGTCCTCCCCTGATTACAAAAAATGTCACCCAGATTACAAGACCAAACATGAAAAGGAATATTGAATCCTTTTTCTAAAATTTTAATCCACATCCAACAGGTAAATATGGCTTCTTCCATAAGCTTGCAGCTATTGAAGCTGTCATTATGGAAGATGATACTATTTCTATAACGCCATATCGTCCAGGTCAAAGCTATCCACCATGTTTGCCACCTCTGCGAACAAATCCCAGTGTGGTAATAATAGGAATGTTGACTAAAAGTGTTCTCTAGGAGTTACCGAACAGACACTGAGAATAGATACCCAAGACATAGACTCCCACCAAAAATGGAATAACATTAATTGCCATTCTTTAAATCTGTTTTAGATGGGATGAAGTGGAATAGAATGACCCACTAGAGTCGGTTTAGTGGTGAGGGATTTGAGTAGTTTGCTGAAGGTCTTAGGTTTAAACTCCATTGCCACTATTGTACACCTAAAAAAAAATGGAAAAGAATCTCTAATTAAATGTATTTTATTCCATTCCATTCCATCCAATACTTCTATTTTTCATCCCAAGTTTTTTATTTTAACAGCAAATGTTAATTGTTAGTTTGTTAGCTTTTGTTAGCAGGGGATCGAACCTGCGATCTTTCCCCCCTTCCCTTCTTTCTTAACCACCTAACTAACCTTTTCATCCCAAGTAGTTTAGACACAAGTGGATGCTATTTCAATTCCAGGATACATGAATTTCTGTAGGAGATATAAGGTTGGCTCAGTGGTAGGGGAAGGGGGAAGGGAGAAAGGAGGGGAGAGACGTCGTGGGTTCGAATCTCGCGGCATTTTTAACAAAACTAACAAACTAGCATTTTCCAATAAATAAATTAAAAAATAAACAAAAAACAAAACATGAATTTCTGTAGTTTGAAAAGTTAGAATATCATCCAATTGCACTGCTTCATTTCTAATGCCAGTATTATATTCCATATATATACAAACGCACAAACACCATCCAGCCAACACCCGTAAGTGCAAAAACAAGAACAACCCAGAAACGCTATTACTTTGAGAATTCAGAGTGAAGCATGCCAATTTGCTAATTCTATGTCCATAATTTTCAAACTAAGATCAATAGATCATACATACATACATACATACACCTAAGTAAGATAAATAATAGAGAACTAAAGAGAAAGATAGAACCTGGTTGTGAAGCAAAAGAGAGAAGCGTGTGTAGTGAGGTGGTGGTGAAGACAGATGGAGGAAAATAATAAGAAACTCGCTCAAACTCAAACTCAACATTGTGTCGTTGGTGTCACTCTTCAATTGAAAACCAACGTACACGTGCTGCTGCCTCGTTTCTTTCTTTATTGCTGGCTTTCTTCTTCTTTTTTTGTACCTTTTTTAATTCCCCTTTCCATCTTGCTTTGGCGTTTACCTCGAGAAAGTAATTACTGCTTACATGTGAAAATTTATTTATTTATTAAGATTCTTGCTTTCTTAGCAAATAATTAATACCATAAAAAATGATAATGTTACATAATTATTATTTGACAAATGTTAACCACTATGACATTAATTAAGAAACTAATTAGATTAAAATGCATAAAATCGTATTATCTAAAACTTTTTTTTCGTTTTTCTATAATTTCTACAGTATTTATTTATTCAATAAGATAATAATAATAATTTTTTTATATCTATTTTTTTAGTTGATCTATAATTTTTTATACTTTTATCAATTTTTTAATTAGGTTTTTTATTATCATTTTTAATTAGACCTCTAAAAAAAATTCAATATGAAAAATTAAGTAGATATTTTTAGAATATGATGTCAGGAGAACCACCGAATCAATTAAGAGTTTTTTCTTTCATATAGCCAAACAATTATGAGACTTGCAAAAGAATATTTGGGTGGAATTGAACTATAGAGCCCAATTAGCTCATTGAGTTAAATTGATTGGGCCAAAGATCCAGTGTAATTTACAATTTTTCTTTCTGCACCTAGCATATTTCTTTATACACCCAGAAGTGAGAGGGAAAAAATCAAAAATACCCTTATATATAGCCGATACGGACTGGCAATCTGTAAAGCTCATATGGATTGACAATCAGTATCGGCTACCTGTAAAGGTATTTTTGATTTTCCTTCTCAATGATATGTGCAAGAAGAAATAGATGAGTGCAAGAAGAAAAAGCCTCTAATTTAAGCCAACTATTTTTGGGCCCATTTTGGTTCTATTCATAGGTTGTTCATGTCAACTCATCGAACTAGACAATTACTTAACATATCTCATTTTTTGCTTGGTGCACCTCTAAATTTCTTAATATTCCATTTTTACCCTTCTTCTTCCTCTCTCCCACCACCTTATTAGACGCATAAACAACTCCATATGCATAGATCCACGTGTATGCCACCTTCTTCGCCCCAAAAGCTGCACACACAAACACATTTCACTCACACCCATACGTAACCAAAAACATCCTGTCACCACCACATGAACAACATTGCTCCACTATCGTCGAAGAATAACAACAACCACCTCTACTATCCATCCTTCAGACCAAGGTAGCAACGGTGGTGTGCATTTTGACAACAAAACAACAAAAACAACAATCCCAACCTCCGCAAATTCTTTCTACACAAAACCTGGAGCCCTTTTTCTCCTCTAGAGTTGTCGCTTGTTCTGATTTACATAAGGATTCAATTTTTCTTTTTTAGGGCAACCTAGAGACCTTGTGGGGTGTTTTTCAGTCTCGTGGGTTCGGTGCAAATAAGTTTGGGTGATGACAACAATAATAAAAAAAAGATGATGCCATGTTGTGTTGGAAAATGGATAGACTACGCATTTTGTGATGCAAATACATTATGAATTGTACAATCTGTAATGTATTTTTTTATTAGGAGAGCAATCTACAATAAAAAAATGCATTACAAATTGACCAATCTATAATGCAAATATATTACGGATTGACCAATTTGAAATACAAATACATTACGGAACAGACAGTTGTCACTATCTTTATGAATTCTTCTATAATGAATGCTTATTTTGGCATTATGGACAAGTTTTGCAACAGTTGCCTCCATGAGCAAAAAAAAATTAGTCTAAATTACTGTGTTAGTTCTCTAATTCATTTTCAATGTTTGATTTGATCCTCTAATTATTAAAGTTTTCCATTGGGTCCTCTAATGTTTTTAAATGGTTCAATTAGGTCCTTCTTTAAACCATAACACACAAAAACTAAGAACCCTAACCCAAAATCCACGACGTTGATGAGAACCAATGTTCCCATGAGATTGACGTCATGTAGAAGCAACAGGGACATTGTGATTTAGAAGCAACATATCAATGGGGCCTGCATTGTCCACTCCACGCTTCACAAATTCAAAGTCACACATATTTGTCGCCACCACGTGATCCCCATGGCAAGCTGGATCACATTCTACACCTCCTCTAGCTTCTCTAACGACCGTGCGAGGATTGAGTCGTGCACGTCCTTCACCATGTGGTGCACCAACGCTAGCCCGATGTCGTTCGATTAGTCACATTATGGCTTGGAATGAGGCTACAATATCTAGAAAAAATTTCTCCAAGCCATTAAGGAATTTTGCTGAAGGGCTTCATATTGTTGCTCTTGCTTCTCTTACTTTGTCTTTTTTGGATCTGAATTTGATTTGATTTGATTTGGGATTTTGATTTGGATTTGAGATTTGGTTAGGATTTTATATGATTTGTTCACTATTTTAGAGAACTAGTTTGTGCTTTTGCACTTAAACATAATTAATGACGGTTTTGAACACAACCAATATGTGAAAACTAGTTATTGGCTGTTTTTAACCACCATAAAATATAAAATTAACACGTATCTTATAATAACCTTGACCACTAAAAAAAAAAAGTTACTGTAGTTGGCGCTCCGAGCGTGGGATCTGGCGCTCCAAGCGTGGCACTGTAGTAGAAGACTATTTTTCACGATTTTTGGCGTCATCAGCGCCAGAATGGTGCCAGGAGCGCCATAGATGCTGGAAATTAGCGTCAGGAGCGCCAAAATGGTGCCAAATACCTTGGATTTTGGCGCCATCAGCGCCAAAGTGGAGCCAAGAGCGCCACAGATGCTGGAAACTGGCGCCAGGAGCGCCAAAGTGGTACCAAGGGCGCCAGATGTACTGTATTTTGGCGCCAGGAGCGTCAGATTGGCACCAGGAGCGCGGCATGTCGGTCAGGCCACCTATAAAAGGCCATTTCGCGATTTTTCAGAGGAAAAGCACTGTTCCTCTTCTTCCTTGAGCCTAGGCAGCCATTGATGCACCCTAAGAGCTTCAAACCTTCATCATAAAATCATAAAACACCTCCCTATCACTTATACCCTTGATTAGAACCAATTAGAAGCCAAATTTCAGTCTAACCTTTGAAAGAATCCCATTTCCTGAGTTTCTTCAGAGGGCTGAGCTTTAGAGGGGATAAGAAGCTGGTTCAAGGACCCCAGAGCTAGGGGAAAGACTTCTCTAGCCTTCCTCGACTGATTTGAGGTAAGAAACTCAAGTTTTAACCGTTTAATTGTGAAATAGGTAATGGGGTGAATAGTAACCAATGGATGATAGGGCTAGAATTAGGCTTAGGTTCTTTAGAAAAGAGTAATCAGGAGCTTGTTCTGAGAGATATGAAACCTTGAAACTGGAATTGTGATAAAGTTTGAGTTTGGCTCTGGAAAGGAAGAAGTGTGTATGAATGAGAGGTACTATGGCCTGTATTAACTTAAGTACATTTACAAAAGATGTTCATAAGGCCAAATGAACGGTGAAAACATGTTGATATATCTGGTTTGGCTGAGTTGGATAATTGTTGGTTCTTGGTATTAGTAAAGCTTTGAATTGAGTTGTACAGAGTCTTAAAGGAACTCTAAGGCCTTAGTTAGACTGAGGCAGACCATTGAGGGTCAATGGATGGCCTAGTAGAAGCTGGGCTAAGATGAACATTAAGTTAGAAGGCAGAAACTGATTATGAAAGGAAGGGTGTTTCCTTCCATATAAAATGTTGAACACCGTTTCTGATTGTCTATTTCATGCCTATTGTAGGGCGTGAGACGCATAGCACTGGTGGAGGTCACCACGAGACTAGGAGAGCTGATTCTGAGCTGAGACCAGGTAAGCTCAGTGTTCTTGGGGAATGTTTCCCCTGCTTGTGTTTCACTACACCCAACATGGGTGATTGTTTGATATATCTTGCATATTGTTGTTATGTGATTCTGTAATGTTGAATAGGTATGAATTGACAATGAAACGCATTGATGGATGGCTGGCAATTGTATGCTAGCTAAACCCTGAGATAGGGTATGATTGTAGTGATTACACTAGCATCATGTATACTTGTATGGATTTTGGTTATGAGATGATTGTGATGATGATGCTGTGTGATGTGCATGCATGAGAATTTACTGGCCAGTAGAATAGGGAACTATGGACCCCTTGGGAATGTGCCCTTAAGTGGATGATCTTCCTTGGAATAATCCATAGGCGTCCATGTAAATCCTGAGTAGATGTGCCTTTCAGTAGATGATCCTATTCAGGTATTGGGCAACAAGTCCTGAGGGAATGTGCCCTTCAGTGGATGATCTCTCTCAGGCATGGATAGAGCGAGTCCTGAGTAGATGTATCTTTCAGTAGATGATCCTATTCAGGTACTCAGTGGAAAGTCCTGAGGGAATGTGCCCTTCAGTGGATGATCTCTCTCAGGCAATGTGTATTGATTGCATACGTTTGTTCTAGGCTGCTATATGTATGCAGCTTGTTCTTGTGAGCTGTGAAGGCTGATTGTATGATGAAATTCTATATGATATGATTTTTGTTGTGTTATGTTATACATATATTTATATGCTGGGAAGTGAACCAGGGGGAGGGAAACCTCTGAGAATCCTGAGTTTACTGGGATGATTATCTCAATCCTGTTAGGGGCTCATGTTGCAGGAACTGAGACAGAAGTCACTGAGAGATCCCAAGGCAAAAGTCCTGAGCTGGGATAGGGTGGTAGAGAACCCTAGGCTTAGAAGACCGAGCTTGTTAGCTCACATTTTGTTTATTTTGTCTGTATTTTGATACCTAGGGAAAATTTGTATAGTTTTGAGAACTATGTATCTTGTAAAGGACAGATATTCACCATATATGTATATAATGTGTATTTATATTGGATTCAGGCTTCTTTTATTTTTTTTTCCAGGCTTGCTGCGTTATTCTGATATTGTAATAATGTTAATAAGCCGAGTGCACACGGGGTGTTACATATCTTCAATTTATTGACATTGTTAACTAGGGGTGTTCACGGGTATGGGTCACCTGTGAATCCGAACCGATTCAAACAGTTTGGGTTGTGTCATTTATGTATTTGGATCAAATCCGAACTGAACCGAACCGATCAAAATCATTCATGTACGGGTTGGGTCACGGGTTTAGATTTATAGATCCGTTAACCCGATCCGTAAACCCGTAATAAAAATATAAATTTTATTTATTTATTTATATATTTTAAAATTTAAAAACTAAAAAATTATTTTGACAATAAAAAAAGGTGTGGTACTATAAATGTCTAGGTCGAATGAAGGGTCAGTCCATAATCATCTCATCTTATTTCACTCATCTTTGTTGTGAAGGTGTAGTAATATAAATGTCACAGGTTTAAGTTTCTTTTTCTTTTGCGCTTCTGTGTTCTCTCTCATATCATCTTCTTCTCTATGGTTCTGCACCAACTTCTTCTATGTTCTCTCATTTTATCTCATCAGATCCATCAAGCATCAGGTTTTTCTCTGCACTTTCTATTTCTTTTATGAAGCTCTTTAACTTCTTGTGATTTTTTTGGTTTGTATTCATTGGGATTTTGATGGAAACAAAGATGAGAAGAAAAAAAATAACCTTCATTGTTAAGTGCTGACTCGAATTTTTGGTTATAACAAAGCTTGTTGCAAGAAATTAATTTGTAAGAAATAATTGTGATTCAGACTATTATAGTAAATTTTGTTCAAGAATATTTTATTTTACTTTATATTATAAGTCTATTTTAGAATATTATGTTGATGGTATTAAATAAATCATTTTTATTATTTTCATACATTTGATAATATTGTGTTAATTGTATTGGATATTTGAAAGAATCATAATATAAAATAGTAATTTTAAGAAAAAAATTAAATGGATAACCCGTTGGTCCGAACCGTTCATGAACGGGTTGAGTTAGGTTTCAATTTTTTTTTTGAAAACTGAACCAAACCGATCAAATTTGATTGAGTTGTATCATAAATTTGACAAAAACTGATCCAAACTGATCCACGAACACCCCTATTGTTAACTTCAATTTGGGCAAAAGAACCTAATCGAACCATTTTTAAAAAAAATAGAAGACCCAATTGAATCATTTAATAATTAGATGACCAAATCAAACATTAAAATATATTAGAGGAACAAAATAGTAATTTAACCTAAATTTCAATTTCACTTTCATTCATAAAAATTGTCCTCTTAGGACCTTTTATCAGTGTGGGTCCAACAAGAAAAAATAGATTTACAATTTGTGATAATTTTAGAATTCAAATTTTGACGATTAAAAATTAAAAATTAAATTTTGATAACTAAAAATCATCACAAAGTATCAATCTATTATTTTTCCTTTGTAGTTCATTCATGGGAGAAACTAAAAAAAATATTCAAAATTTAAGCACTAAAATAAATAAATTTAAATATGAGGGATTATAAAAAATAAAAACTCCAAATTAAAGGAATAATATAATAATTAAGTCTAACTTTATTAAATTCAAGGATTAAATAGAGAGTGATTGATAAATTTAAGAATCAATTTAATCAATTACTCTGATAAATTATTATAAAAGTGAAGAAATTTATCCTACTAAAGTTTGTGAAATATCTCATGTCTATAATCATTATAGAGTAAAAAATTCTAAATGCGTTAATAAAAAAAATACATTATTTACTCAATAAAAATAAATAAACAAATAAAAAATAATAAGAAAAAGTCAAGAAGTCATCCTAATCATCCTCCACCATTCCACTCACTAAAGTCTAAACACAAAAATCAGTTAAACAAGTGACAGACAAACGCTTTCATTCCACCAATTACCGAAGCGAATATACGCTCTCATCATTCGCCATTTCCCTTTTTCCTGCCTTGTCGTTTTGATCCCTCTCCTCTTCCGGAACCTTCGCCACCCTTCTCCGCCCAATTTTCCCGCGGTTTCTTGAACTTCCCACGCCATCTCCGGCCACCGCAGGTACCTTCGCCACTTCCGATCTCACGCTCCCTCTCTCTTAATATCTCACCACATTTCAATTCTCGCGTCTCCGATCATCCTCCTAATTTTTGCGCTTCCACGTTTGAATTAGGGTTTCTCGATCCCTATGTTCCGATTTCGTTTTGCTTAATTGGCCAATAGATTATTTTAATATAATTTAATTTTACTTTGTTTCGGTTTGATGATCGTGAACTGAACAGAGTGAACAAGGTCGTGGAAGATGAGCAACGTGTTCGAGGGATACGAACGCCAATACTGCGAGCTCTCGGCGAATCTAGCGAAAAAGTGCACTGCCGCTGGTGCTCTTAATGGAGGTACTAGAAGATTCTAACTTGATTTTATTAACAAGTTTTCTTCTGTAGATGATTTAATCTGTATTTGATTGTATAATGTATAGTTTCAGTTAATTTGTAAACTTCTTTTGGTTATTTTGTATATAGGTATTTTTTCTGTCGCTGAATATAGTCTAAAATTTGAGTTCAGTTACATTGCTCGAATTTGGATAGTGGCATTATTGAGATGGAGTAAACATTGAATCATATGATTTATTTTGAAGTAATGTATATTCCATTATTTTTTATCATTTTCTGTTTGTCTGCAGAGCAAAAGAAACAGAAAGTTGCTGAAGTAAAGGCTGGAATTGATGAAGCAGAAGCTTTGGTACTTCATTTTCTCCCCCATTAGGAAGCTGGCTTTAATTTTTCTGTATTCTGGGGTTCTGATATGGTTTAGCTTATGAAATTGTAGATTAGAAAAATGGACCTTGAGGCAAGAAGTTTACAGCCAAACATCAAGGGTGTGCTTCTTGCTAAGCTGCGAGAGTATAAATCGGATCTCAACAATCTTAAAAGTGAAGTTAAGAAAATTGTATCTGGTAACTTAAACCCTTCTGCACGGGATGAATTGTTGGAATCAGGCATGGCAGATGCTATGACAGTATGATTCATTTATTTTAATGTCTTCTTTTGGTATTGGTAATTTGGTATTCAGAGATGATTAATTTTGCTGTGAAACTATAACAAGAAAGCAATTTGATCATCCTTTTTCTTTGCTGTTATATACTTTTCTATTAAAATTAATAGGTTAGGTGATGGCTTATTGTTGCTGATATTGTTTATCCTGGTCAAGCAAGCCACACCCCTCCCTCATTACTATTTCTTTAGCCATTGCAAACATAAGTTGATTTGTAGTTCACATTGGAACTGTTACATTAATGATCAATTAAGAGTCTTCTTTGAAGCTATTTGAATGGGAGGGACAGGGATAAAATTAAGATCAAAGTATGTGGACTCAAATAGTATTGGATTCTTATTGATCAATAAGTAATTTGGCCAATTTGTTGTTCCCATGTTTTGTGATATAAGTACCTTTTCTGTAAGGTACACTTGATTCTCTCATTAGTCCTGTATTGGCTTAGGATAGCCTGTCCATTTTCACTTATAATATAGCCAAGTGTATTAAGTATTAACATTTAACAATACTAGTTTGTTTCCTATACAATGCAATGCAATGGTAACTTCATACTAATTTTAAAAATTGTAATGTTTTATATTTTTTTATAAATTATATTTAACTAATTTAGACTAAGTAAAATCGTTGATGAGATACAGATCTAAGTTATTATAAGATTAGGATAAGCACTAAAGGTTTAATTTGATTATTAATGGATAAATAGATTTTTAGCATGTTTAACTTTTTCTACTAGTAGATGCTTTGATATCAAATAAATTTTTGGCGAACTGGTTGGTGAGACCTCCTAGATTTATATATATGTTAGATGATAAATTTGCTTGGCTACATTCTGGCCAATTGTGCCAAATGGCATTTCTATTGTCTGATATCCATTTATGAAGAATGAATCTAAGCTTAGATTCAATCTTCATTTCTGATCTCCCAATTTCTTGGAATGGCAACACCAAAGCTGACACCAATTTCTAATGTGAATTCATTAGGCATCTGCTGATCAGAGAACAAGATTAATGGTGTCAACTGAGAGGTTGAATACGACCAGTGATAGAGTTAAGGATAGTAGGAGAACAATGTTGGAAACAGAAGAGCTTGGTGTCTCAATTCTTCAAGATTTGCATTCACAACGACAATCTCTATTGCATGCACATAACACTGTAATCTTTTTTCTTTCTTGTTCAATTTTCTATTATAAGTAATTTCATGTGAAATATAAAATGTTCCTTTCCCTGAGTAGAATGAGCAGTATCAATAGTGATGAGACCATAAAAGTACGTATCCTTTGATCTACTGATGGTTGTATTCCCTCATGCAGCTCCATGGAGTGGATGATAACATGGGCAAGAGCAAGAAAATTTTGACCAACATGTCAAGAAGGATGAACAAGAACAAATGGGTTATTGGTTTCATTGTTTTGGTCCTGGTTATAGCTATCATCGTGATCCTGTACTTCAAGCTTTCTAAATAGCCAATGACTGACATTTCCTTGTAATGGCCATATAGGTCGCTAAGATACAAGGATTACTTTTGTTTCCCATTGTTCCCCCCTTCTCTTCTGATTATGATTTGTGAGTGTTCGGACAAAGATGGTGCTGTGCAGTGCTGCCAGATGATTTCATACTGTTAGCTTCTTTCAATGTATGTATCTGATGATGGGTTTGGCATGTATGGAATATTGGTTTTGATTTCTTTATGGCCAGTTTTTGCATGAATGTTAATCATGAAACCAGAATTCTTTGTGGTTATGCTGTTCAAAATATAAATGAGATTTGGTTCTAATCGAACTTCTGAGTTATGTATATGTATTATTATAACATGCGCCTGAAGTATGAAAAGTGAAATTGCGAACTACAGTTTAGGGTCTTAAAAATGTAATTCAATATTGATACATTAAGGGTACGCTTAGATACAATTTAATTAAATGTTTATTAAACATGATTATATCATTGCTTGCGAAATTTATTGCAAGAGTCAAACTATTTTTACAAGTCCAAATAGTAAGTACTTGTTTTATCAATACGAGTTACTAGTTGAAACTGAAAGTGATCATTTCATAATACGTTAATATTGCTGTCAATGATTATTATTGTGAAAGTGTAATGAAAAGCATGATGAGAAATGTGAATTAAAAACATGTAACATATTTATATTTATGCAAATTAAGATGTGTGTGTTGTAAATATCTTTAAAGGAAGGAAATGAACCATCAAACACGTGGATCAATTGGTCAGAGATTATTTTAACTTAATTAGAAGTCTCATATTCAAATTTTATTTTGAATATGTAACTACATTAAATATTTGAAAAAAAAAAAATTTATCCATTATAATCCCATTTATTTAAACAAAATTAAATATTTAAAAAGAAAAGTTTTATATCCATAATAATCCACCTACTCATAGAATTATCTTCGGTGCACATCCAAAAGCACAAATTTCCTTTGACAGAATACTTAAGCTCCTCGTAAATTACATCCCAAAACTATAAAGCCCAACTATTTATCCTAACTCAAAAAATCATCATATTATGGTATGAGATGGTCACACACCACACAACAGCATTCTGCTCTCATATTCCGTTCTCTTCTCCGACAATGCGCCCGCGCCTCCGCCGTCCGCCCCGGCGAGCAACTCCACGCCGCCGCCACAGTCTCCGGTCTGCTCTTCTCCCCCTCCAACTTCCTCCTTAACGCCCTCCTCCACCTCTACGCCTCCTGCTCCCTCCCTTCCCACGCCCACAAACTGTTCGACCAAATTCCCCACTCGCACAAGGACTCCGTCGACTACACCGCCCTCATCCGCTGCTCCCATCCCCTCGATGCACTCCGTTTTTACCTCCAAATGCGCCAGCGCGCCCTCCCCCTCGATGGGGTGGCCTTAATTTGCGCCCTCAGCGCGTGTTCCAAGCTTGGGGACAGCAACCTCGTGCCTCAAATGCACGTGGGTGTGGTGAAGTTTGGGTTTTTGAGGCACACCAAGGTTTTGAATGGGGTTATGGATGGTTATGTGAAGTGTGGGCTTGTGGGTGAGGCTAGAAGGGTGTTTGAGGAGATTGAGGAGCCTAGTGTTGTGTCTTGGACTGTGGTGTTGGAAGGTGTGGTGAAATGGGAGGGTGTGGAGAGTGGGAGAGTGGTGTTTGATGAAATGCCTGAGAGAAATGAGGTTGCTTGGACTGTAATAATAAAGGGTTATGTTGGAAGTGGGTTTACAAAGGAGGCTTTTCTTCTTCTTAAAGAGATGGTTTTTGGTAACCAACAGGGATTGAGTCTGGTAGAAAGGGCTAGTCACCCGGAAGTTTTTGGTAACCCACGGGAGTTGGATCTAATGGAAGGGGCTAGTCTCCCACAATATAATGAATCAATGTTTGAATCCTCGCAGGGAGAGATATCCACATTCAGTGTTCGAGAGTGTGTTGAACATGATTGCTTCAGAAGAAACATAACTCTGCGGAACCAAAAGGAAAATGAGATGGTTTTTGGTTGTGGGTTTGGGTTTGGGTTGAATTCCGTTACTTTGTGTTCTGTTTTGTCTGCTTGTTCTCAATCTGGGGATGTGAGTGTGGGAAGGTGGGTTCATTGTTATGCTGTTAAGGCTGTGGGGTGGGATTTGGGTGTTATGGTGGGGACAAGTTTGGTTGACATGTATGCCAAATGTGGAAGGATAAGTGCTGCTTTGATGGTGTTTAGGCATATGCCAAGGAGGAATTTGGTGGCATGGAATGCCATGCTTTGTGGGTTGGCCATGCATGGTATGGGGAAGGTTGTGGTGGAGATGTTTGCTTGCATGGTGGAAGAGATGAAGCCTGATGCTGTGACTTTCATGGCTTTGTTAAGTTCTTGCAGCCATGCAGGTCTAGTTGAACAGGGTTGGCAGTATTTTCATGATCTTGAGCGTGCTTATGGGATCAGGCCAGAAATTGAGCACTATGCTTGCATGGTGGATCTTCTTGGTCGAGCTGGACGCTTGGAAGAAGCTGAGGATTTGGTGAAGAAGTTGCCAATTCCTCCAAATGAAGTTGTTCTGGGGTCCCTTTTGGGTGCTTGTTATGCACATGGTAAGTTGAGGCTAGGGGAGAAGATTATGAGAGAGTTGGTTCAGATGGATCCCCTCAACACAGAATATCATATCCTGCTTTCAAACATGTATGCATTGTGTGGAAACGTAGACAAGGCAAATTCCCTTAGGAAGGTTCTTAAGAATAGGGGTATCAGAAAGGTGCCAGGAATGAGCTCAATATATGTAGACGGCCAACTTCATCGGTTCATCGCTGGGGATAAGTCACACCCAAGAACTGCAGATATTTACATGAAGCTTGATGACATGATTTGCAAGCTGAGGTTGGCTGGCTATGTTCCCAACACGAATTGTCAGGTTCTGTTTGGTTGTTCCAATGGAGATGATTGCATGGAAGCATTTGAGGAGGTAGAACAAGTGTTGTTCACTCATAGTGAAAAGCTAGCACTTTGTTTTGGCCTAATAAACACACCATCCGGTTCTCCCCTATGCATTTTCAAGAACTTGAGGATATGCCAGGATTGTCATTCTGCTATTAAGATTGCTTCTGATATATACAAACGTGAAATTGTTGTCCGAGATCGTTATCGTTTTCATAGTTTCAAGCAAGGTTCTTGTTCTTGCTCTGACTATTGGTGAACTACCCTTTAACCTGACAGACCCATTTTGGACCAGCAGATTGAAGTTTCATTAATCAGGACTACGGAGAATAACTAGGCTTATATATTAGATATATTATTTTTGTACAATCCTTTCTACAATAATATCCGTTTTCTCTATCACATTCTTCGTTATCTTTCTTTCTTTCTCTCTGTATAAATCTCAATTGGGTAATGGATTTTCCCAAGTTTACCATGGTAAGAGAGCAATCCTAAAATAAATTTCATCAATATAAATATTTCCATTTTAAAATTTGGGAGTTAATCTTGACATAGTCAAGTTATTTTTTTGCGTCAGAAAATCCATTTCCATAAATGTGTTGTATTAACATAATTATATTTTTTTTTTCCTGTATGAAGAGAAGAGGTGCATCCTCTACTCAGAAGTATTGTTAGGAATGGACTCTAGCCTAACTATAAAGAACATGAAATGAGTAGCTTTTTGTTTCAAGACCTGTGTTGTATGTATGGAATTTTCTCACATTTGGAAAGTTTCAAAAGAAAATCACTTGAACTTTTCTTCTGCAGTCTCAGAAAATCATTAACCAAGAGAGTAGACGTGAAAGGTTCCTCCGAATCTGCAACTTTGAATGATAAATTTATCATGCGAAAATAATAATGACTTATATATGTTTAGGTTTCAATTGGTCCGATTCTGCTATAACATTCACGAAGCACACTTAAGATGATAAAGTTTCTTTAATTTAAGTTTAAAGCATTGTTCGAGTATCTAGTAAAATATTTAGTTAGATAAAATCATGCTACAATGGTTTGAAAGGGGATGTAGCTCACATGGTAGAGCGCTCGCTTTGCATGCGAGAGACACGGGTTTCGATCCCCCGCATCTCCACACCCACACTTTAAAGAAGAAGTATTTTAATTTTTTTTTTAATTTCATGATATCAATTTTTTTCCTTTTGTATTTTCATAATAGACTGGTTATCAATTATATATGCCCTATGCTAAAATAAAAATAACCATTTTTAGGAGGACAGTATATGACGTTTTTTCTTTTGTTTTCTTTGTAAAGGGGTTTGGGTACTCTTAGTAACCCTTTTATTAATACATGAGTCCAAGATGAGGTTAAAATATAAATAGAATATCATTTTATGTTCATAAAGATGAATTATATAAGAAATTATTAAAAATATAAATAGAATATAATTTTATGTTCATAAAGATGAATTATATAAGAAATCAATTTTTAATAATTAACAAAATATTATGTTTTTAAAATAATTGTTGCACATTTAAGATGTCAGTCTAAAAAAGGATAAAGATGTTAAATTATTAATAAATTTAAATATAAATTTGATTAAGTATAATAATTAAAACTACAACTGTTTTGTAGTATATAGATACCAACAAGTTATTAACGTGAAGCACTATAAAATTAAAGCATAACTCGTTAAATAATTGAGTCCAACTTTAAGATCGATATCGTACGTTGAGCTAATGAAAATGGACTTAATTAAGGATGAACGAGCCATGCATGCAAGTTCAACAAATTTGTAAATAATTTAATTCATTTACACTTTATCAATATCCAAATATTATTCCCGGTCGAATAAAAAAAATCCAAATATTATTCGCATAACATTTTTGTTTAACAATATAGGTACTTTGTTCCACTATACATGACACTACTTATATTAGATTTTCAAAGAAAATTCAAAACATATGTTAGATATAATTATGTCATCATTAAGGGAGAAAATAAGTACATGAAAAAGAAAGTTACTTAAGAGTTAAAATATATTATCCCCAGATTAGTGACCAATTCGAAAAAATTCTTTAAAGGGATAAAAAATAGTTCATAATATTTCATTTGACAAAAAATATTATAATTTTTTTTATAAAATACACAATATCATGTTAAAGAAAATTAAAATACCTAAGTTTTTACAAATTTAAAAGAATAAAGTGAGTAAAATTAGTGTCAATTTATTTTCTCTTTTATTTGAAAAAATGTTTTATGAGGACAATACCTATTTGTTTATGGAGTAAAAACAATAATTATTTAAATCCGAAGGATTTACACAGACAAGGTCATCCGAAGTCATCTCGCCCAATTGAAAGGTCCTAAGAATAAAGTTAAAGTTAGTAAATTCAAAATAGCAAGACATGACATAAGTAAAACACACATCTTAATGTCTCACCCACAAAGCTATCAGTAAAAGATGTTGAAAATCATTTCCATCTTAATATCTCACACATCTTAATTTTTATTTTTGTAGGTTGCTCAAACCTAAAAAGATATGTTTGGGAACAAAGAATCTCAAAAATTAGTACAAATGAAAATGTTTCATGAATGAAGATAAGGAACATTCTTAAAAAAATAAAAACATAAACTAACAAGCAAAATGAAAAGGTAAAAGTAAGATGGAGAAAGTTACAACATAAGACTGACATAAATATGCATCAAACAATGAGCATAAGTATCAGAACCAATAACAACGAAATATTCCTAAACCTATTATATCCCTACAATCAACGACAATAACACAAAACAACAACTTAAACTCCTCTAAAAAGGTAAGTCGCATAAGGCACTAAGTAATACCTTTATATAGTAAAGAGGAGCTATAAACCCATGGTCCTCCACATCTATTCCTTTGTCCATTTGTTGCATGTTCATTAAAGGGAAAAATATTGAGAAATATACAAAGACCATAATTACAAACAAAAGTTATATATTAGAAATTCTACAAATGATTACAAACACACATTTTGTTGGACACGAAGAACTTTACCACAAGCTAGTGATTGCAGAATCCTTATCAGTTCCTTTATCTCAATATAAGTAGCATATTTGATATCTTGAAGACTTAGCTTCTTAGCATCATTGAATAACATTAGAACAACATTTTAGATGACAGTCAAGCATGCAGAATTAATTCATCATAAAAATATAAATTTATACAACAAAAGATGCTAAGATAGATTGCAAAAACAAATGGAGATTTTAACATTTTAAATAATGGTTTTTGAAACCTGAAATAGGGACACAACAAACTCTTTTCTTCCTTTGGGAAACTCTGCCTTTAAGACACAGTGACCAAGTGAATTTTGCCACATTAGACGTCTTCCACTGTATTTGCTTTGATAGCACTCTTTGAAAATATCCTAAAGGCCAGATAGAGGAAATAAAGGACCATGTTGTTGCGTACTCGGCAAGTATACCGGTCGTACAAGTAATAAAGTGATAAAGTAGAGTTATCGTCCCACGAGGATTGTTTGACCAATTAAACTATAAATTATATCTCAAGATTGGATGACAAAAGATAAGAGAGAAATGATTGTGGTGTGTGTAAAATAAAGCAATTTAAAGCTAATATAAACATAAGATATTATAAACAAGATAGATAATCGTTGTACCAAACGTAAGCTAATGTAGCTAAGGAAACCCACACTCAATGCTCCTGACATTCTTACATGGATTGTTCCCAACATTCATCTATTCCAGCTACTCAATCATGCATCCTCATTCATTAATAGTTAAGCCCTAATCCCTTAGTGACATTAACCCTTTAACCCTTTTTAACACCCTAATTCCATAGTAGTATCTATTAGATTAAGCATTAAGTGATGCACTAGAAAGATTGCAAGCTTACATCCCTATCCCTAGGTGATGTAAAACAAGTCGCCACACTTGGTTCCAAGACTAGAGCCCCAATATCCCTATTGTGAACCCTAACTCTAAGCTCTAACCTAGATTGATCAGGTCTACGCAAGAGATGAGAATGTTCAAGCAAAGTGTAGCAAAATAACATAGCATAAATGAACAATAGCATTCAATCCATTCCAAATGAGATTTACATAGAGTATTTGCCCTAATTACAAGAGAAACTAGCCAAACCTAGAATGAATGGCCTTGGTACAACAAAAAGAAGCATGTTGCTGATATACAAAGAAGAAGAGGAAGGGAAGAGGGAAGAACCCTCTTCCCCTCAACCCAAGCCCTAGCTCAGCTCCCAAGCTTTCTCAAACCCTTTTCCAATGATTTTCGTGCTCCAGAAGTGTCCTTCAATGCTGAGGTTGAAGTATTTATAAGGGGAGGGTGAAAACCCACTTCTGCCCCTTAACAGCTTTAAAATTCTGCAACTGTCGAGATCTCACGCCTGGGGCGCCAAAATCCAGAGACTAGCTGTCTTGGTCTTTAAATTTCACGCCTGGGGCGCCAGACCTTCTGCTCTGCATAATTCCTTAGCTAATTCACCTGCTAATCATTCAATCTTGACCAAAATACCTCATTAAAGCATGTAAGTTACATTCACACTAATTGGAAGCTATTTATCATATAAAATGATGCATTTAACGATCTAATAAGCTTGGAAAGCATCATGTGCTAGGCACATATCAATGATGATAAAGAAATTGATAATAATGATAATGATGATAATAATAATAATAATGACAATGATGATAATGATAATGATGATGATGATAATAATGATAATAATAATGATGATGATAATGATAATGACGATAATAATGATAATCATGATAATGATAATAATGATTATAATGATAATGATGATAACGATAATAATGATAATACTAAGGATAATAATGATGATGATAATGATAATGATAGCGATAATGATAATGACAGTGATAATGATAATGATAATAATAATAAGATGCATACCAGCAAAACAATTGGTGCGTATTCACTACCCTCCATATGTGCATGTGTCACAGGCAGAGAAAACTTCTTGGAATTCTATTATCATTAAAATAGTTTCTTCATTCCTTTTGAAATTCAAAATAATATTATCTTTATAATTTTTATTATTATAAATCAATTTGTTTAAAAACTGGAAACTTAAAATTAAAAATAATTTTTTGGTTTCTTTTGAAAATTAAAAAACTTGATTTCGAAGCTAACTTGCAAGGAGTTCTTGACCCTTTGCCAAATCTTGTGCAAATTTTATGAGCAATTGTTTGTCCTTAATTACTAACACTTATTAAAGATAACAACGAGATTAGAAAGATTGTGAAGGAAAATTTTGATTTCAGACACGTAATGATTTCCATTAATTTAGATATCAAAGTACAAAGATAATAGAAATAGTTCAATATGAAAGAATTAAAATAAAAATAATTATTTAAAGAATTTTAAAAAAATTTCTAAATAATTTATTTGCATATTCATTTAATTTTTTAAAAAAATTTAGTATTGTAAAGTGGAATTCAGTTTTAACTATAAAATTTTAAATTCTTAAAAAAAATGAAAGAATTCTAATTTCTCGCGCTCACTCCTCTCAACCCACACGTCTCTATCGCTCACTCCTCTTAACCCACACTCTCTCGCTCCCTTTTGATTTTGAGACTCTCGTGCAGTGGTGACGACTCTCTCACGGTGGTTCATACAAGGTTGGTTTCGTTTTTTTTATTTCGTTAATTTGTGATTTGTTTTTTATTTAGTTGTTTGATTTCATTGATTTTGTTTTTGACTTGATAGGGTTGCATTGATTTCTTGCTCATTGCGCTTTTTGTTGTTGGATTTCTCATTGCGTTGATAGGGTTGGTTTCATGACCTCGGAACTCTGCCGCAACCTCCGTCGTGCGATTTTGAGACCCTCACTCTCACACAGTGGTGACAATTTGTGATTTTTTTATTTAGTTGTTTGATTTCATTGGTTTTGTTTTTGACTTGATAGGGTTGCATTGATTTCTTGCTCATTGCGCTTTTTGTTGTTGGATTTCTCATTGCGTTGATAGGGTTGGTTTCGTGACCTCGGAACTCTGCCGCAACCTCGGTGGTGCCCTTCATTCCGCTTAACTCTGGCTCACTTTGCCCTCACCCTCGTCCCACCGTGACAGCGCTTGCCTCTATTACTTCCAACCTCCATCGTGTAGTAAGTAGCAATGTATAATTTATGGTTCTTTAGAAGATTAATGTCGTTGTTGTTCATGCTCCCTCATTTGTTATAGGTTTAATTTATATTATCCTTGTGTTGGCAACATGCTTATTAATTTGTTGAAATTACCAGTTTGTGTTTGTTTAAACCCGAGATATACTGAGTTTTAACTAGAAACCCCTATTGCATTATAGTGTTGGCTGGTTGAAGCCAGAAGCATATATGTTTGCTGGTCTTATAATTGTTGTGAATTTATTTCTTGGTTTGGCAAAATAGGGTGAATTAGGCCAACTTGTCGAAACATATATGAACTGAAAACATATTCATTTGAGTCCTGTAACTAGTACATGGTATTATATTTGGAGATAGTGCTCGGAAGGTTCCCTTTTCTGTAAAATTGCTTTCTGGTTTGCCATATTTTCACAACTTGTGATATAGCAATATATGCAAATACCAGTTAATTAATTAATTCACTTTTTCTGGTAAAAAAAAACAGTGGAAATGTTTGATGGTGAACGAACACTGAAAGATATATGAGCTTTCTGTTGGATTGAGTTTTAAGCTCTATACTGAACAGTGAAAGATATAGGACAAATATTTTTATCAACTTCTTGCTCTTTGCAATCTTGACAACATGCTTATAGTGAGTATTGTATATTGTTCTTTCATGGCTCACTGTTACATTGATGACACATCATTGAATGGTTGAGACCTTAGTGTACATTTTCTTTTATAACAGAAAATTTTAGTCAGTTTCACTGCTACAGAGTAACCTTTTTTCTTGTAAAGAATGAGTGAATGAACGAACATAACCTGCAGCTATTAAAACATGTGACATATTTGTGTGTTAAGTAACAATTATTTATTATGAAATGTTATCTATATTAATTTGTAGTTTTTAAATAGTAGTTGCGTAACAGTTATTTATTCCAATTTACTGCAGCTGTGATCTATTTCTTTGAAGTTAAATAGGAAACAAATAGTCTTGTTTGTTTCTTGGTTTACTGTGTCAAAATGGGATATCATTTACTTGAAACACCTATAAAACAACAAAAAAATGTATTTTGGAATGCTTATGAGCATAGCCAGATGCATGTTACATAACACCTTTCCATCAATGTCATCAGTTCCTTTTTTTGATGACACATGCTAATTTTACATCATAACTTAATATTCCTCTTGGTTTGTTGGTTGACTGTGTTAAAATTAAAATTGATTACAGTGAAGAGCCTGTATAACAGCATAAAAGGTTTTTTGTATTGCACAAAAACATAGCCAGATGCAGGTTACATAACACCTTTGCATCAATGTAACCTGCATAAACCCATATTTGCATAAACCCACCTTTATGCCTGTGTTTGCTAATGTTATATAAGATGGAAAAGGAGAATATTGGCACGTGTGTGAAGACAACTTATATAGATAGTCATAGTTGGTGTAGAATATCTTGTAACAATAATCATTCAATGTACATTGTAATGTATAACTAACATTCAATGTATAACTAACCCATTGCACTCAGCTTTTTTGCTGCATAAACTCATCTTATATTTGTTCAGCTAATCTAATCAAGCTTAATATTGTCATGTATTTCTCTTTGCCACACGATTCTTCAAGTAGCATAAGCAAACACGGTTACATTAATAAAATATAAGATGGAAAAGAAAAATATTAAACAAGGTTACATTGGTTGCCACTCTTTCTGGAAAAGGATAATATTACACGATTCTGTTGATGTTAGTTTATTTTTCTTTGAACCAACAATATAACATAAAAGCAACATGGTTCACCATAAGCATAATAAACATTAATTTATTGACCACTGTCCTTTAATAAAGTAACATCATTAGTCTGAGAATGAGTCAAAAGTGTATATTATTGGTTCAAAGAAAACAGAGCACAACAAAGAGCCACCAAATCAGTGTAGACCATCAATTTAGGCACAGTCACCGAATCATTAAAGGTGTTCAAGTCTTTTTCATATTTATCTTTGCTGAATTGTGCAAGTCTTCCAATGTTATTCTTGTAATTGTGACTGGTGCTCTTGGTCTGTTTATTGGATGGTTGATAGAAATCTCAAGCATAATAAACTTTTAATCTCTTTGTGTAGCACATATGTGATGAAAAGGCAAAGAGGAATACATGACAATATTAAGCTGTCAATCATGACAATATTAAATAACTTGGAAGTATGTTTAGACGTGTAACTTGGATGATTAAGATGTCACTTCTGTCAATCTCCACTGTTATTAAATATTAAAATCCAAACACCATGGAAGTATGTTTAGACGTGTAACTTGGAGTATTTACTAAACCATCACAATATTAAGCCCAAATCATGATACCTATGGCAAACCTATCTGATTTTACACGAATACTATGAAAGTCAAAGCACGTTTTCAACTGTTACCAAATAAATTGCTATGAAATAAATAAGAAGGAAGTAACCCATTTTGGTAGCCATATTATGCCTCATTTTGTGTACTGCTGAAAACCTTTAACTTTGCTAAATTAGTGGTTGCTTATAAAATTGAGAGTAATGAGAGGTTTAAATTAGTGGTTGCTTATAAAATTGAAGACAATATTCAATTAATTAAACTAATTTTGAAATACAACTTACAGTGCATTACAATCCCTCAATTTATTGGCATGATATTTAAGTCAATTTGTAAGGCTGAAATATAAAGCTGTGTGCAAGTTATCATTATATGTGTAAACATATCACCAACAAGGAAACCAGCAAGGGAATTATGATGATAGCAGAATGGTGCACTCTGTAAACCTGTAACTTGGGTTTTGTAATGCACTGTACCAATATTAAATAATCAATCATGATACGTAACCCATAACCCCCAAAATTTGCTGATGATTGACAAGCAAGTGCTACTGACTTCCATTTGGCTACTGCTATGTAAGTTGATTTATTTTGATTGGTTATTCACCAATGCCATGACTTTGTACTACCTCCTTAACAGCCCATTTTAGTATTATAATATTCTATGAATCCAAATTAAACAAAATTACTCAGAATGAAGTAACAACGTGGAAATAGTGATGTGCAACAAGCATGGTCCACGAAAAACTAACTTGGCTAATTAAGTACCCTATACGAAAATTAACCAGCATTGGTTATATTCATCATACCTAACCCAAAATACAAAATCTGACATTAACGTAACACCACTATGGTCCAATACCTCCCATTCCTTGACTATTACATCAAATGCAGGGCTGAAATAACATAACCAATTGTCCATCTTAAGTTAAGCACACTGATATTAGGATTCACGGTTCTGCTGCAACTACTTGTAATTTTATTGTGAAAGTTAATCATGGAAGAACACACCTGTAATCCAAAGATTTCTGGTAAACATGCAAGATTAAAATAGAGACTCATATTAAGAGAACGGAGTTTGGGAAAATGTAGTCATAATAGTGGTGAAAGCAACCACAGTGCACATGGAAAAGAAGGTTCCTTTTTTTTTGCTTATTTCCATAACTGGTAATTCTTGTAGTAACCATTATTTGTAATAGTTATGTTTCAGAACTAATGTATTTAATTTTATCAAACAACAATTGTCCAACAAATGGTTGTTCTTTCTTTGTTTTTTTTTTATCTTGCCATATTACCCCAATTTGTGTGTTGAGTTTTTCATAATTAAGGGTTCCAATTTGGGTTTAAGGTTGAATCAGGGTTCTTTTGGATTAGAAGAGTTGATTTAAATGTCTTTAAGGCACAATTTTTCTTTCGGATTAAAAGTTATTCAATAAATTTTATCTTACTTTATCTCACAGGTGGCTTAGAGATTTGAAAAGTTTTCAATTCTACTTGAGCAAACACAATGAGTGACCACGTTGCTCCACCTATTTGTGTATATAATGATGAAGTCATCAGTGATGAATTTTTCCTTGATGAGTCTGATATCCTTTATGAACTTTCCATGGACGATGAAGATCTTCCTGATGCGGATGATGATTCTGAAACCGAACATGTTGGTACGAAATTTCCATTAATCCTCCTAAACAATTATTTCTATCTAACTGTACGTTTCCAGTATTGTGTATGATTTCTCTCTGTCAAAATTGTCATATGTTATTTTGTGTAATAATTTCCATCAATATTAGAATTGTGAAGTGTTGCTTTTCTGTTTATTGATATATTTGGTGGTAATATTATTTTAAAAATTTCAGAAGAGGTTGATGATGCCATTGACACATTCAAAAGTCATAATGGTAAGATGTTTTCTACTCTTTTGTTTATTATGTTCCTGCTTATGCTATCCTGATTCTTATTAAGCTAATTGGATTGAATCAAACCTAGTGTTTCAAGCAACCAAATATTTCATTTGGATGACTGACTAATAATTTTTTCTATTACATGGGAATGTATTATTATATTTCCATGCTCACTTGGATTCTTGTACGGGGGAATTGCACGCAGTTGCCTGCAGCCCAACAGATGTGACGTTGGTGGTTACAGGGGGTAGTGATGACAGAGGATTTCTTTTGAAGATTGGTGAAAAAGGAGATTGGGCTTCTGAGCTTCAAGGTATTTGCATGATACAATAGCTACTACTGGATGTTTATTTTTCTAGTTAGGGTAGGTTCAGCATCATGATTGGTAATGTCATGTTACTTTCAATTGATTGAATTTCCATTTTGTTATTGATTTTGTGCAGGTCATAAAGATTCTGTATCAAGTTTAGCTTTTAGCTATGATGGA
>PYAF01004537.1:3003606-3039576 GCA_007407185.1 Glycine tomentella | reverse complement strand
AGGATTTCAATGTTTGGATGTGGAAGACTACTGATAGAATTGCCCCTCCTACTTGCTTTGCTGGTCATCATGGCAGTGTGACCTGTGGTGATTTTACTCCTGATGGTAGTATATTCTCTTTCACGTTGACGTATTTTTTGGTAGTTGTTACTATTTATGTTACATGTACTTACATTCTTCAATTTCCTTTTACTTTGTAGCTTAAGGGGAAACAATATGTACCGGTTCTGCAGATAAAACCCTGAGAATATGGAATTCTAGTGGGACAAGTCATAAAGTTGTGCGGGGTATGTAATTCTCTACTTTTAGTGTCTTTGTTGTCTGAGTCATATAGGCTAGTGTAATTATTATTAATATCAAAACAACCAGGTTATGTGTAACAAGCTTTAAGCACTGAAAACATCTCTCCTTCTGTTAACTTTTCGTTCAATATCTATGTGCTTATCTATATGAAACAACATCTTTGTTTGTCTTTCATGCAAAAGTATGCATTACTTATTCATTTACGTATTTTGTTTTCTAGAAGCATGTTAGATCCCCATGACCTTAGTGTATACACCAAGAAGAAGCGTGTGGGGTAAGGAGAGGGAGAATGAAAATAGGGATTATTGTTAATTGATGTTCATTAGTGGCAAGGAAGATAGAGAGAAGGTAAGGGATTCTAAATGAGGGGAAGGCGAGGAGATGAGTTGAAGGGAGGTTGCAGCCCCTCAAAGTCCTGTTCCATTGGTCTTCTAATTTTCTGTTATTGTTTCCTTTGAACTATTTCATTCATTTACGTCATTTCACCATTTTAATAACTGAATGGTTTGTTTAATATGATTTGATGACCTGACCATTCTGTCTCTTAAAAATGTATGAATATTGATTCCTTGGCTGCAATTGGAGGCATGGATCAAAGACTGGTCATTTGGGATGTATAACATTTCTTATCTCGAGCCACCTGTGACCATGAGGTTCTGTATTTATAAATTAAAAGATCTCTTATTGGCGTTATACTTTGCTTGGAACGGTTAACTTTCATTATATTTATATGTCTGATGGAAGGAATTTTGCCGTGTGGACAGGGTGGAGTGACATGTTTGACATGGGTTGGTTCATCGTGTGTGACTACTGGGTGCGTGGATGGAATTGTGAGATTATGGGATATTCGGTCTGGTGAATGTGTGGAAACATTCAGGGGGCACTCAGATGCCATTCAATCTCTCTGTGTGTCTGCTAATGGGATTATATTGTCTCGGTCTCCTTGGATCATACAACTCGTGTTTTTGAGGTCGGAATGTTTCAGTAAGCAAAACCTACATATGAAATGAGGTTATCAATCATCTTGGCGAAGTCGCTTTTTTGAGATGAGCATGATCCTTTGTTTATGACCTTGGTGGCTAGTTGTTACTCTACATAAGTCAGATTGTTGTTTTTTTTGTTTATTTAAACCTTTGATATTGATTTTGATGTTCAACGGTGGTGGGATTTATTTATTGTAGACAATCAGATTTATAAGTTAGCAATGAAGAAAATAAAAGAGTCTCCAAAACCTGGATTCATGCATATGCCAACATATGTTAACATGCATAGCAAACAAGAAACTTACGTCGAAAATAATGACAATTATGTCTCAAAACCTTGGACAAGAAGTCCCAAAATATCAAATTATCTTATTCCAATGCTAATCTTTTGTTTTTAAAAGATAGTTTGATCTAAATTAGAGTCAAGGAGAATCATAAGGATGACAACACTCTCCCTATCAAGTTTTTAATACAAATGCATTCTTAAAGACAATCTTGAGACTTTTGGTTAAGTCAAAATAACTTCATATTAGTTTATCAACATGTTTGGTGGTTTAAATCTTTTTGTTTCCTAGAATGTTAAAAAATAAAATTAAAGCCAACATTCTAGTCCATTTAAATGTGTTCTCGTTTGATTTTGATTTCTCTTTTAAAACATAATAGGAGTCATCCTTGATTATTTTTTATTTTTGGTCTTTCTTGTTTTTCATCAAATGGTGATGTGTCATAATCATTGGATATGTCATGGAAAATCACCTATGGAATCAGAATAGGATGCAATAATCCTGTTGGGGGCATAGCTTGATTCTTATTTCGTTGGCACACATCACAATGACGAACATAGTCCATGATCCACTTCTTCATACCCTTCCAATAAAAACTAGTAGCAAGGCATTTGTATGTCTTAGTGAAGCTGAAGCTCCCCCCTGTTACTGTGTCGTGAAATTTAGCCAGCAAAATAGGAATTAACGCAAAAGTAGTAGAAAGCATAACTTTGCATTTGGAGATGTTAGATGTGCAAGGGAATAAACAGCTGGAAACAAATAATATGGCAGAATTGGGATGGGAGTGCACAGCTGTTAAGGGCAATGCCCAAGCGATATATCTGATAGCTCTTAATTTTTGGGGTGGCTTATTTATCATGACAATATTATTAATGGATTTTGGGAAGGGGTCGAGTTATTTTGTTGAGCGCTTCATGATGTTGTCCTTGAACATTTTGTGCTGATCTTGCTTTTGCACAACTTGTGCTTAAGCTTGCTTGCTTCTTTTTATTTTTTTTTATTGTTATACTGCGTCATTGATTCTGTCGATACCAAAATCTGATACGGTCTTCATGGGTTTCTCATCTTCTATAGAACACTCCAGACTCAAAGAATTCCTACTGAATTCATTTGAACAAAGAGATACCTATATCAGCTATTGGAAAACTTCAACTAAAACGTGCATCGTATTCTGATTGACAGCAAAAGCCTTGAGAAAGACTAAATCCAAATGAAATTCTCCAATGCTAACATGACTTTACTCAGATGAAAAAATAAAAATTATTCCCATGTGCAACAAGCTTAGGAAGTAATGTAGCAATCAAATTAACCACACCTGTGTCACTACAGAATTCAGTATCGAACTCACAAAAAATTGTGTTTAAAGATGCAGGGGAAGGTGTTGACACGAGCATATACAATTAGAGCCATAAGCATATATAATTAGAGTCATTCAGCATCAAGACTAATAAAGCTGAAACCATATATATTTAGTCTCCACAAGCATAGCATGCAAGAGACATTATAGTAATTGTGGCCAGAATGTATAGATATCATAATGCTTGATGTTATTGGAGCCAATATATTTGTGCTACTACTCTTGAAATTAGTACAAATTCTTATAGTTAATAGATACTTAGGATGAAGTGACTTTAACAATTAAATGCAAGGTCTCAGTGCAACATTTTCGTTTTCTAAGTAACTACACGTGACTTATTCTATTCGGCTGATTATTCAATTGTATGTTACCACGCAATGAGATATTAATTAAATGCATATATAATTGCAAGTGTATTTGAGAAAAATATAATTTTAATCATTTCAATTTTCTACTCTTTTGATTAATACTCGAAATGAGAATTTTATCGTTTATGATAATCCTATCTGACTCAAAAAATATTGTGTAGAAGATATATGTGATTTAGAAAAAAATATATACAAAATAATAATATTATAATCCCAAAATATTTGTACATGTATTAAAGTTAACATGAAATTAAATGACAACATGTTAATATTTAAATTATTATACATGAATATTTTAATAGAAATTTCACATTAGCATAATTTTTTCATTATAAATTTTATATTGTGTTATAATCATGTCTAAGTCAAAAATCCATTAATACTTTCTTCTAACTTTGTTGAAATCCCAAAAATACTTTTACTATTTATTTAAATTTTATATATAATTTACTTTTTAATTCCATTACCATATACATAACTGTCGGCATCACCTATGCAAATTTAGTTACCACTTTTAGTTATCAACTTAATCTTTCAAAACTTCACCACAATATACTTTTAGTATTTTATTGCTAATTTAGTTTATAAAAAAATATTTATTTTACCAAATTATAACATCTTTCTACTTGCATAAATTTTTTTAGATAGTTTTTTTTAGCTCAATTGGAAATGATCACGTGTCAATTTGACTCCTTTTGTATTTTACTCCAATAATCAGAGTAAAAGACAAAAATGTCCTTTGTGGTTAGAGAGCAAGAAAATTGTAATTAACTTTCCCGCCCCTACTAGATTTGATTTCTTGGCAAAACAATGTCTAACAACCTTCCTCACCTCTCCTCTAAAACATTCGCTGAAATTCTTCAGTGGCTTCCCATCAAGTTCATTGTGAGATGCACCTCGGTGTGCAAGACATGGCGCTCCCTCATCATCAACCGCTCCGGTTTCACCATCTACCAACACTTCCTTCTCAGCTCACATTCAAACCCTCAGTTCCTCGTCCTCCACGATAGACCTTTTGGCAACTGCTTTGACCATAACCCTTTCCGCTACTTCCTCCGCCGTGAAGACGTCGTCCTCTGTGGCTCTCGTTCTGAGCTTCTCCTCCCATCTCACCCTAACTTCCGCTTTGACCTCAAAGCCATCTCCTACGGTCTCGTCTGCCTCTTCGACTATTCCTCCTCCATTGTCATCCTCTGCAACCCGTCACTTCGCCTTTACATCAGGCTCCCTGAACCCCGTCTCGAACCCAACAATCATTGTCTACATATTCTTGCCTCGCAACAAGTCTCCATGTTCTTGGACTTTGATTCCCAAACCCGTGACCACAAGGTGGTCAGACTCTCTTGATCTCTTGCGCCTTATGACTTTCATTGGGTTCAGATTTACTTTGTTGCCACCGGGGTTTGGAGGGATCTCCCCGCTCCTACTCCCATATATAGCTTGTGTGACGGTGATCAGTTTGGTGGTAGGGACACACTTGGCGGGATTATTTTCTGTTGTGCCAAACGCAAAATGGATGATGTTGGTGGTTCTTGGTACTATTGTGTGCTCTCCTTTGATTTTGGCCTAGAGGTGTTTGCTCAGGTGAGTATTCGATTTTAAGTCTGCATATATTTAAGAGCCTAAGTTTAAATAAAATAATCTTTATGAATGCGCCTGATCTTGCCAATATTACTAGACATGCGTTTCTTAATTCTTTTTTAAAAAATCATGAATAATATTATCTCTATAAATCAAATTGATTAAAAATAGAAATTTAAAATATTTAAAATAGTTTCTTCATTTCTTTTGAAAATCCTTGAATAATATTATCTCTATAATGTTTTGCTATTATTTTTATAAATCAATTCGTTTAGATAATTAAAATTGGAAATAGTTTTGAAAAAAAAAACAAATATTGATATTTCTATGAATTTTTGTTATCATCTCTATAAATCAATTTGTTTAAAGAATTGAAAATTGAAAATAGTTTATTCATTTCTTTTGAAAATCTCCGAATATATTATCTCTATTTTTTGTTATCATTTATATAAATTAATTCGTTTAAAAAATTGGAAGTTGAAAATTTAAAATAATTTATTTATTTTTTAAAATCTCCTAATAAAACTATGACTATAATTGTTTTTATATCTTTATGTTATTATCTCTATAAATCAAATCAAATTGTTTAAAAAATAGGAAATTTAAAATTAAAAATAGTTTGTTTGTTTCTTTCAAAATCCAGAATAGTATTATCTATATAATTTTTATTATTACAAATCAATTTTTTTAAAAAACTTGAAACTTAAAATTAAAAATAATTTTTTCATTTCTTTTGAAAATTTTAAAACTTGGTTTCGAAGCTAAAGTGGAAGGAGTTCTTGATCTTTTATAAAATCTTGTGCAAATTTCATATGCAATTGGTTGTCCTGACACCTTATCATCTTTTATTTACACCCAGGATAATAATGAGATTCGAAAAATTATGAAGGAAAATTTTGATTTAAGTTGATTTCCATTAATTTGGATATCAAAATGCAAAAAAAAATTGAAATAGTTCATATTTAGAATATGTTTATATGAGAGAATTAAAATGAAAAATAATTATTTAAATAATTTAAAATTCTTTTTTCCTAAATAATTTATTTGGATATCTATCTATATATTTATATATATAATAATAAAATTACTTTTTTTTGATGACGTGTTAACTTCTAGTGCATTTTCAGTTTTGATAAGCTGATTTCTTGCTTCTCCTTGTGTCGTAGTTTTGATAATTAGTTCAGTAATTCTTTTCGGCTTCTGCTAGGTTCGGAGCTTGGTTCAGTAATTCTCCTCCCCTCTATCAACTCACACACCCTCCTGAGCCTATGAAGTGAGGTCCACACCCAAAGCTAAAGAAAAAATCTTCTCCATTTCTTCCGAAATCAAGCGGACACCTTTCTCAACCTTCTCTCTGCACATTTCAACAACTCTCTCACCAACTATGATTTCTTCACCAAATTCATCCGCACACAACTCACCCGCACCCTCACCAAAACCCCTCTTCATCGAACCCTACCCTTCTTCTTTCTCCATCCCAATCGCATGGCCGAGGTGGTTGCAAATAATGGTGCCGTTACTCTGCAAAAGCAAAGCAAGAAGGAACAAGGAAAGAGAGAGGAGAGGCATTGTAATCGTGACCTCTCAAGCTTCACTCAAACAAACCTTCATTCAAAGACAGAGAAGAAAGAACAAAACAATCTCAACAACACAAACAAACAAACATCAATGGCAAACTCGTATACGTGGCTCTTCCTCGCGATTTGTGCCACACTCTTGCTTCTTCTGTCTTCGTCGCCGACAGCGGACGCGGGAGCGCTGGGCATGGAAATGACATGGATACCCTCCATGCCCATGGAAGAGGAGTTCCAGCTGGACAGCGAGATCAGCCGGCGCATCTTAGCCACGATCAAGTACATCAGCTACGGTGCGCTGCAGAGGAACACTGTCCCCTGCTCTCGCCGCGGAGCCTCCTACTACAATTGCCAGCCTGGCGCTCAGGCCAACCCTTACAGCCGTGGCTGCAGTGCCATCACCAGGTGCAGGAGCTAAATTATTTATTTATTATTATTCTCCTTTTTTCTATTTTTTTTTGAATTTTCATTTTCGGGTTTCGTTGTATACATGATCAAGATTGAATGTTTATGTATTATTGTCCTGTTGCCGATAAATAATTATTGAATCAATGTCAGTGATTCATCATTTTTTTTTTCTTCTTATCCACTGTTTTTTTTTTTCTATTTTTTTCTTCTTATTTTGGCTTTTTAAAATAAGGAGGTGTGTACTCAGAATAAATAAAGTGCACTTATCATGTTGATTTTCTGATCAACTGATTATGTATGCAACAAAATCGTTTGTTCAAAAGGAGCCAAATATTTTATTTTTAGATAGACTACTATAAATTATACACCACAGTTCTTTGTATTTAGTATAGGTTTTAAGTTAAAATTTCAATTTTGATTGAAGAACGTTACCAAAAACACTTAAACAACTACAGTTATCAAGGTTTATTATTTTTTTTAATGGTTAATTCTTTGCTGTACGCGCTATATAGAGTTGTTGTAAATTGACTTTTACGAGGATCGGCGTTGTATGAGATTTTGTTGGGCGTGTGAAATTTTTTATTTCAAAATCGAACTACAAGCTTTAAGTTTGGGGAGATGCAAATTTGATTAATTTTGGGTGCCTTAAGGTGGAACAAAATACCTAAATGTAAGGTATCGGTGAGATAAAGTTTTCAACTTGCATTGTGTTGCATTGTAGGTTGGTATTGATTTCTTGTACTTGAATCTCAGATTGGGAAAAAATGCATTATTTTTTGTGGGGTTTGGCTCATTTGTTTTAAAAGCTTGAAATTTTTTAGTTTATATTTTGCTGCTGATGTGTGGAACTAAGGAGTTTTATTTATTTATTTATTTTTTTATGGGGTTGAAATTTGTCTATTTGGAAACAAAAAAATAATTTTTTTTAATAAAAATTAGGGTGGTTCAGTGGTTTCGTTTGGTGGAAGCATCTTTTTAGGTGGAGGGGTTTATCCCATTCTCTCTGTAGTATATAACTGTGGAATGGGGTTGTTCACTTGTTTGGTTGTGTTTTGCCTGAAATCGGTGTTTGTTGAATATAAAATTGGGGCAATGGGCACAAAAGGTGAGGTTTTTTTTTATATGCTCATTGCTTTGTTCTGTGCCATCATTGCATTTTTGACTGTTGACATCTTTCTGTGTGTTAGTGAAATGGTATTTAATAAGAGCATTTTGTTTTGTTTTTAGCTTTGTTTTGTTCACCTGGATGATGAACATGACAACTAGGTCGATGGCTGTTGAATTTCCTGTCATACTTGAAAGCAATTGTCCTCTATTTCTTGAAATTTATTTTTCCCCTTTTCTACCTTTAAATTTAAAGTTCAAGCAAACTATGCTGATACTATGTTTAAGATGTGCAAGTTTGGGAACTCTTTGTTGAGTCAGTTGTTTCTTTGCTGTAAAAGATTGAGCAAGCTTGGATTACATTACATCAGGTTATACTGTTATACAAGGTAGGTGATTAGGTCACTCAAAGAAGGATAGGGTAGTGCTAACCACTTTTCCTTTTTTGGAACTAAATGAACTAAATAATTAATCTTAAGTTTTGCTTTCATTAGTGTATCTGAAAAAAGAATGCAGGGTTGAGGCATTTGTTCCTTCATTATAATGGACAGCAATGTTGTATTATTAGTGTCTAAGATAAAGTGCTTGGGTAATAATTTTGAATGTAGTTCATTTCATAAGTAAATGTCTAACTGTCTTATGAGAGTGCTGAATATTCGTATATTGATTAAGTACTTTATTTGTTATTGGGAAATTTCAGATTATGAAATTGAAGTAGATATAATTGGCAGGTTTGAATAGTAGGGAATGGGTTATGCTGCAGTTGAAGTTGCTGTTTACCCAGATGCGGATAACCTAGACTTTTAGGGGATGTTATTCTGATTAGTGATTTTGGGAGGAAACTGGACATGAGTATGTTTGTGGGGATATGCTCGAACCGCGATGATCTGATATACCTGTCCTGTTTCTGGTCTTGGTTGTGCTTCCCTTGGTGGCTTACATCTTACTTGGAAAATGGAGTGAAACCACTAAGAATAGAGATAGGATAAATTTGCTTGCCCATTTGGCTGCTGAAGAAGCTCTGAGAGCTGAAGAAATGGCTGTGGCTGATGTAATTCCTCCAGTGTCTGCTTCAAAAAATGAACATCATGTGTGTGCTAGTTGCTCTGCTCCAGCCAGAACTCGCTGCTCCAGATGCAAAATTGTTAGATATTGGTAATTCTTCTAACTTACTTTAGCTGCAAATCTATTTTTCTTTCTCCCCTTTTGTTTTCTTAAATTAATTGTGTGGAAGCATGCTTTGAATACTTATCACAATATCTGCCTTGGTAATAAGGATACATGGCTGCTAATTAGATTGAAGTTTTACACCATTACCATGCCACCAAATGAAGAATACACTACCTTAGGAGTTGTGCTCAATTAGTTCTCAGATAGGTAATATCTACTCAGTTTTCTCTAATTGCTATGAAATAGCAAACCCTTGGCTATAAAAATTAGTCTTCATCATCGCATGGGTTAGCATTTATTAATTTATTTATATTATTTTATTATACCCTCTGAATCTTAAAAAGGAGCGAATTGTTGCATGTCGAATTGCAAATGTAGAAACTGATTTAAATTCATATGACACGCTCAGTCTCTCTCTCTCTCTCTCTCTCTCTCTCTCACAAAAACATCCAACCCCAGGCTTGCTTCATTCTCTCTGTAGTTTTTTTTTTTGATCGGCAAAATAATAGTATATATATAAATAGAGATAAGTACAAGACGTATTAAAAGGCGGCTGGACAAGCCGGGACCTTTGGCAAACTAATACATGGAGAAGCATGAATTAGGGTGCCAAAAGTCAACCACCCTACAGTATATCCCCAAAACATATAGGGGCTGAAATCTAACAAGTATGCCCTCCCCTAGAAGCAAAATTGTCCCCCAAATTACTTGACCAAACATGAAATGGAATATCAAACCCTTTCACTAGATTTTTAGTCCATGACCAGCATAGGAAAATAGCGTCATCCATAATCTTGTTGCTGTTAAATAGCTCATTTTGGAAAATGATGCTGTTTCGATGTCTCCAAATGGACCACGTCACTGCTATCCACCACACAAGCCAAGTCTGACCACATAACCCGCTGAGATAACAATATGAGTGTTGATTGAAATGCTGCCTTGGATTGGCTGAACACACATATAGGATAGAAATCCATGACATAGACTCCCACCAAATGGGTCGAATTTTGTCACAGCTGAAGAATAAGTGTGCTGCGTCCTCCTCGAGGCTCCTACAAAAAGGGCACAAAAAATCATCTAGTACAACGTTTCTTCTTTTCAAGTTCAGCTTTGTGGGTAGCCTATCCCTAATGAGTCTCCAAACGAAACATAATGCATTTGGAGGGGCTCTCAGCTTCCATAGCAGCTTGTACGTGTCACAGGAGTTCAGAGATGTCCCTTCCTCATTGATGAAATTATAGGCACTCCCCACGGTATACCTTCCACTCGAGTCAGCGCTCCACAACCAAGCATCTGGTCGCTGTGTGCATATCACCGTCCCTTGTATATCTTCTAGGAAGTTGACAGCAGCATCTACCTCCCCTTCCATGAAAAATCTTCTCCACTGAAGCTGCCATTCCCAGCCATTAGACGTTTGTGCCCCTAGCTGCTGGATGAACTGTTGCTGTTGCCCAGATATGACATACAGTCTTGGGTATTTGTCCTTAAGAGACAGCCCCTCGTTCTTCCATGTGTCCTCCCAAAATAAGGTCTTTGATCCACAGCCCACCTTCCATTCAATTCCTCTACTAATCCCACCTCGTTCCCCATTTGGGTTGCAAACAGCACCAAGATCCCTCCACCAAATGGATTCCCCACCTCTTCTAGAGACCCCCAAATTCCTCCACCCTCCATATTTTGAATCCAATATCTGCACCCAAAGCTCATCTTGATGGTGGAACATGTTCCAAAACCATTTCCCAAGTAAAGCATGGTTAAATGTAGTAATGTCCTTAATGCCAAGACCTCCACATTCCTTGGGCTGGCAAACCAAATCCCAACTCACCCAAGCAATTTTCTTCTTGTCGACATTATCACCCCCACAGAAACTTTCTTTGGACTCTAATCAGACTATCCACCACCTTTTTGGGGACTTTGAAGAAAGACAAAGGGAAAATAGGGATTGCATTTAGGACAGATCTAATCATGGTGACCCTCCCTCCAAATGAAAAATATTTCTTTTTCCACACAGCTAATTTCCTTTCGCACTTCTTAATCAACGGATCCCACATAGCAGCCCTTCTTGGGTTTGCCCCGATACAAATACCCAAGTATAAGAAAGGGATGACCATTGGTCTGCAATTTAAAAAGGAAGCTGCATTTACTGCCCACTGTTCATCCATGCCAAACACCCCAAACTTGCTCTTAGCAAAATTTATTTTTAAGCCCGATGCTAATTCGAAACCTCTCAGCATAGCCTTGAGAGTTCTGACATTATTTTCTGTGGCTGCCCCAAAAAATAGTGTGTCGTCTGCATATTGTAGGAGGCTAACATCCACCAGTTTTTCGCCCACCTTAAATCCCACATACTGATCCTTCTTTTGGGCTTCTCTCATCAAACCCGTGAGGCCTTCAGCTACAATGTTGAAGAGAAGTGGAGCTAGGGGGTCACCTTGCCTAAGACCACATTGTGGGGTGAACTCATCCGTTGGGCTCCCGTTTACTAACACAGAGACAGTGGCAGATTTTAGGCAGCCTTTGATCCAAGAAATCCATTTAGGGGCAAAACCCATCCTTTCCATCATATAGAACAGAAATTCCCAGCTCACTGAGTCGTAGGCCTTTTCAAAATCCACTTTGAACACAAGACAGCTGTCCTTCTTCCTCTTTGCCTCATCGACCACCTCGTTTGCTATAATCACACTATGAAGTAGATGCCTCCCTTCGATAAACGCTGATTGACGGTGGTCAATAATGAAAGGCAGCACCTTTTTCAGCCTGGAAGACAGAACTTTAGCCACTATTTTGTATACACATCCTATAAGGGAAATGGGCCTGTAGTCATCCAAGCCCTGGGGGTCATGGATTTTGGGGATCAGCACTAGGAAAGAGGCATTACCACCCTTAGGAATGACCCCATTAGCAAAAAATTCCTCAAAGAATCGTAAGAAGTCAGTTTTAAACACATCCCAAAATTCTTTGATAAATTTAAAGTTGAACCCATCGGGTCCAGGACTCTTCTCGCTACCACATGCCCAGACAGCCGCCTTCAGCTCCTCTTCTCCAAAACGAGCCAGCAGGATATCATTGTGCCTTTGCTCTAGTGCTGAGAAAATGACTCCATCAAGCCTTGGTCTCACCCTGGTGGAGGCTACGAACCTCCTCATAAAAAAGGATCGGGATTCCTCTTTGACTCTACCCGGATCCTCACACCAGCAGCCATCAATCATCACACCAGGTATGCCGTTATTGATACGCCTCCAATTAGCTGTCACATGAAAGTACCTGGAATTACAGTCGCCTTCTCTAATCCACTTCGATCTTGCTTTCTGTCTTGAGATTGACATATGTGACTGGGCAGCAGTCCATAGTGGCTCTTGTAGTTGTTTTCTCCTCAAGAGCTCGTCATGAGATAACTGTCTCTCATCCCCGGTTTTTTCAATACTATTTAGCTCTTTCTCAACATCCTTCACCTTCTTTTGGAGGTCACCCAATTGTGAATTATTCCATGCTTTCAGCTTTGATTTCAGGCGTTTAAATTTTTCTTTTAAAACAAACCCCGCCCAACCCTGAACACCAGCTTCGTTCCAGCTCTCGCGTACATTCTTCCTAAAAGATTTATCCTGGAGCCAGCAGTCAAAAACCCGGAATGGTTTTGGTCCCCAGTCAACAAACGAAGACCTCAACAACACAGGGCAATGATCTGAAAAATTCCTATCCAAGATCAGCTGAGTGGAGGATGGCCATTTTGCAATCCAATCAGCAGACACTAAGGCTCTGTCCAGCCTACTTTTAGCTGTTCCGTTCGGTCTATACCATGTAAATTTACGACCCAAGCAAGGCACATCTTCAATTTCCATTTCATCAATCCAGGAGTTGAAATCCTGTACAATCCCAGCATCAAAGGCCCGCTGGCAAATTCCCATCCTTTCCTGAGACCTTCTAACGTTATTGAAATCGCCAATAATACACCATAAACCTGCCATGTTTGTGCGCCTCCGCTGCCTAACATCATTCCAAAAAATCCGTTTATGGAGTAGCTCACATGGTGAGTACACATTCACAATAGTGACTTTAGAGTCATCAGCAACCCATATTCCCTCCAGACATATGAATCCCCCACCAACTACCTTATTCTCGAGTCTAAACACCTTTTCGTTCCAAATGCATAATAACCCACCAGCTTTGTTACATGCTGGTGAGAAAGCCCACTGAAAATCAGGGTCACCCCACAAAGCGAAACATAACCTCCTATCAACAGATTCTTTCTTAGTTTCTTGAATACAAAGCATGTCCACCCTCTGTTTTGTAACCATGTTCCTTATAGCTACCCACTTTACCCCCCCTCCCAGTCCTCTGGTGTTATATGAGATAATCTTCATAAACCCCCGGTCTTGCTTCCCAACTTCTGGACTTCTAGCATATCTCTAGCCTCCATGTGTGCTATTTCATTAATTACTGCATTTTGGTCATTGCAATTTAACCCCAACATGTTAGCTAAGCTCCATTCACATTGAGCATCTTTATTCCATTCTTTCTCAACTACCCCTGTTGTGTGGGTATTTTCGGGCTGTATTCCATCCTGCTCAGCTAAACCTGTAGCCCCATGACCAGCTGATGTGGTCGGAGAGACCCCAAGACAGGTAGCAGGCTCTTTGCCTTTGTCCCCAGCCTTCAAAGGGGTGATTATCCCTTGAGATTTCTTGAGCAGGTTGGGCTTAGATTCCTTTTTGCACCCCTTGCCTCTCGAATAGACCTTCCAAATGGAATTTGGGCCCAAAGAGCTGTGGCCCAAACCACCACTGTTGGCTGACTGTTGTATATTGTTGACTGGACCCAAATAACTTTCCCCCACATACCCAGCATTCGTACACCTATTTGCAACACCTGACCCCACCTTATTACCATAAGTAACCTCCTTCACTAGTGGGTCCACCCCAGTATGGTCAACATCCAGCCTGTCCTTCCTCTGCTCACCACCATCCGTATCTCTCTCCTCTCTCTCCACATCGTCCACACCCATACCACACCGTGAATATTCAAATTCCATAGGCTTTTCAGCTAGGGCAGGAGAACTTGTCAGCTCCAGGTTCCTCACAGCCATGTCGATATTGGCCTCAGACCCATACCCAGCTTGTTCACACATCACACTCCCCTTTCCGCCCGATTCTGACACAGCTGCTTCTACATCTCCCAAATTGTCTCCTGCTTTCTGACTTACGGGTGAGACAATGTCTGTGATTTCCTTTTTGGTGAATGAAAGGGGCCGCTCTACAAAGATATGGCAGCTATCTACTGCCTCCTCTATACTCTGAGTGTCAGAATTGAGTTTACCCAGCGGTTCGTTCACTGGGTCTTGCCCCCCGGTTAATAGCCGTTCACCTCCACTTCTGCATCCACCATAGCTACCACTATTCCCCGTCGCAGCCGTCGCCGGGGTTTCAGCCACATGGCTAACCTCCAAATCATCCACCGTATCATACGTACTGCCATCGGACATTATTTCCTCCGATGACGACGGATATCTTCCCCTCGGGCATTTACAAAGCTGAGAGCATGTCTCCTCAACAATGTTGATCCTATACTCAACGTTGTTGATGGAGGCTATAATCAAATGGTTGATGGACGGTTGCCATGGTGTTTTGATAAGCACCCTAGCCCTATCCAGTCGGTTAAGGTCATCAGTGTCGTCGTCTAATATCACCACTTCCCCTACTCCTGCTACAAGACATTTGATATACTGGCTATCCCACGCATGGAGTGGAATTCCCCAGCATAAAACCCAAACCAACCTGTATCCCGGTTTCATCTCTGGATTCCATTTTTCCAACGAATAAAAAATAGTCGAGCCAGTATCGTCCGCCTCCTGCACAACTCTGCCGCTCTAGAATCACTAAGGCCAGGTAGGAGTACCATATCATCACCCAGATATTTGGGTTTCACTTCCTCACCGCCATCCCACATGAGTTCTTCCTCTACCCTATCAAATGCCGACAGCTTCGAAAGCCTTCCCACCCATGTGTCGCAACACCATTTGCTACTTGCCATGGGGATATTAAGCTGAACAGACGATATGGAAGGTTTCGCCATTGCCTGGCCATATGACGTCTGCCATCTCCTCATCCGGGGCTGGTTACCCCTCGATACAGCCTGAGCATACGACCGAAAACGCTGCGGGCCAGGTGGTATGTGTTTCTGGTGTGCACACCCCGAAACCGCCTGATCAGTGTTGACCTTTGATTTTCCTTTTTCCTTGTCCTCCACATGATCCTCCAACGCCTCCCTAGACTCCACTACGTACGAGTAAGGTTGTGGACGTGGCTTCCACTCCCTATCGTGTTTAGGGAGGTTCACATGAATTTTGCATCCCCCAACCACCATGTTATCTAGCTCCTTCTCAAGCTTACATACTTCCTCCACGCCTTTGAAGCGCACGAAACCATATCGGCGGCCATTTCTGTTTCTGTTTTTCGCAATGAACACCTCCCTAACATCTCCCCACCTCTTGAAAACGAACCACATGTCTCTTTCATCCATGTCTTCTGGAAAATGGGTGAAGTAAAAAGAAGACACATCCGCCTTGTCCCTCCAGTTTTTTTTCTTGACGCCCCATCCTCCTCCCTCCTCGGCTTCCGACCACTTCTGGTAGTGTCTGGACCCACCGGCAACGCCATGTGATTTCCCAAGGGATCTACCGTGATGACTCTCATTAGACCTAGGCCAATAATCTGATTGGAATCTACGCCCTCTGTCTCTCTTGTCTCTCTCTCTAAATCCCCTTCTCCCTCTCATTCTCTCTCTTCTATATGCATGCACTTCATTCTCTCTGTAGTAGTTTAATGAAAAAGTTAAACATAGCTTAGTGCAAGCAGCAATCCCTTTTGTGGTGAGCCTTTTGCATTTGTGACTTCAGATAGGGGAAATGGTTAATTTGTTTTGATTTTATTGGAATTGTGGAAAACCTTGCATATGGTTTGAACTGGACTTGAGCATTTTTCATGGATTAATGAGTCATATTTGTTTGCCTAGGTGGATGATGATGTTGGTGTTCCTCCTGTCATTGCTACGAAGCAAAAGGATGCTCTTAAGGAAGGACCTGTTGACAACAGCCCTTCAGAGCCAACAGCAACAGGACCTGCTTGTGGAACACCTTCTTCAAAGTCTTCAAAGGGGAAGAGAAAATTAAATGAAGAAGCAAAGCCATCTAATACTGCACCTCCAAAGAAGGTGAAGGTAGAAAATGTAAGTCACTGATTTTTGTGAGATTGCTTGATTATTACGATTATTGCTTTACTTTACCTTTTCATAAAAATGTTGGCTGCTTGGTTAACTTTGAGATTTGAATGATCTCTCAAGTTCTTCTGCTTCCTTGATTACTGTTTGAGTTTGGATGCTGGATTGGATGCAATGGTTGAGTTGGTAAGAAAGTTTATTATCAAGATAAATCATGTTTGCGGAAATTTCTGCTGATGCTTTCTATCAGTGTTTGATCTGGAGGACAATGATGAATTATTGGTTTATTTGAAAAAAAAAAACATGCATAAGAAATGTAATTAAAAAATACAAGAAAATTCACATGTTGTATTAAAGTTGGTCTTTTTGGCACAATAAGTTATTTACTGGTGAGAACAAAAATTTTCCATTTGGCCTTTCATTCATGCTCTGTCTTGAGAAAACACTCTCCATTCTTTCAAGGTGCAGATTCTCTTCTCAACTTTACCGATAATTATTACTCTTTTTTTATTTCTATATTTTTTTATTTATTTTATCTTTAATTATTACTCTTTTTTTATTTCTATATTTTTTTATTTATTTTATCTTTTGTTTTTTGTATATTTTTGTCGACTCTCTTTTCTACGTAGATTTGTTCTTCGTTCTGTTCATACACTTTTTTTTCCTTATCCATTATCATGCCATGCTTTGAAATTCTGTAACAACACACGGCTTTTCGTTTTTCCTTCGTTTATATTCGCATATTGGAATTGTTTCTATTTTTGGTAACAACACGTATTTTAAAATAAAATTTTTGGTCGTAACAATTGGGTGTTTGAGATATTATTGTGGGTAGGTTTCTATGTTATTTGATTTGTGTTTATTTTATTCTTTTGCATGAGGCATTGTGGATTGTGATTACACGGGGAAGAAAAAAATGGATGTAGTGGTGTGTGATTTTAATTTTTTTTTTCCTTTAATATTCTGTGTTTATTTTGTAGCTGGAATAATTTGATTTGATTTCCTATCCTGCATTGTAGTTCCATTTATTGCTGGTCTATTATGTTCTGTTCGTGAGCCATAAGTATTTGAGTATATAAATCTACATCGTCCATATGAAATGTCATGGCTTTTTTGTTTGTTGAATTAAAGGTAGAGGCGAACTTTAAAAAAACAAAACTTTCGTGTTAGCATTGCTATTTAGATGTTTGTTCTTGATCTCGAGCAGCTGGAATTTTAGCTCAAATAAGCTATTTGTCATGTTAAACATATATGAATTACCTTTGTTAACTTTATTTGGTGTATTTCCATAATTGAGACTTTACTTTGTAGTTTACTTTTCTTTATATTTGGCATAGAGTGGAGTGGTAACTCACGACACAGCTTTGATGTTTCCACTAATATAATTTTTCTATTTTTATATGTTAGTTTATTGTAACTATACCGTGGGATATGGTATTTGAGTTTGGGAAAGATGAACATGTGATTAAAATTATTGCTTAGTAATTTGCTTCATTCCAACCAATCAATGTGCCATCTAAAATCCAGTTTTAGTTATCGATCTTCGCATCAAAGTTTTCTAGAATGAGTAGTGTGACTGATGTTTTGTAGGAGTGGCTGAGTTAGATGGATCTCATCAGAAAAAGGGAGGTTTGTTTAATTTCAATGGAATCAAGGGTGTGGCTTGTGGTATTCTTGCAGCTTGTGTTGTTACTTCTGCTGCATTTCCTGTTACTGCTGCGACTCAGGTTTTAATTGAGCTTAAAATTTTAAATGCATTTGCTAGGATATCTTATTTTGATCTGTGGAAGTTCAACAAAGAATCATATAATAATTAATAGACTGCTAGGTTCTTGGGGTTGCCTGACTTGCTTGCAGTCATGTAATTAAACTGCATATTTTAGAAAGAAAACTGTTGGGATTGATATGCCTTGGAATTCCCAATATTCACTGTTAAGCTCCCATTTGCAAACACAAGTTAAAGGAGACCACTTGTTTGTTTGTTCATTAGTTGCTTTGTGGAACTGTGAAGATGATCAACTAAGGTTTGAAAAAAAAAAATGAAGTGGTTTCTCTCTCAATGTATCTTTTGATTCCTTTCATGTTTACATGATATAATCAACATATTCGGTTGTTACAGCTGATAAGGTGATTTTTCTTTGGTTACCTACTTACCATAGGAAGGAATGATGGATAGATTGGGGTTTAGAGGAAGTATGATGATTGATGAAATAGTTAAATTTTGTTGAAGGCAGCAAATATGTTCAAATTATAACACTCAGCTTTTGACATGCTAGAACACTTGAGGGAAACCACACTACTTTGTTTGGAGTATGGTTCCTTCTATACGTGGGGTTTGATTAGGAAGCCTATTACAAGTTTGGTAAAAATTAGACTATCTTCAAAAACATTTCTTTCATTATTTTGATGGTCTTTTTAATAAATCCTAAGAGCCTCACATTAATGTCCTTCACAACTTTGCAGATTTGACTTGCCTCGGGGAATCACAAGGCCTATTTTCATAATATATTCTTCTTTTCTTCTCTGATAAAAATAAAATTTTCAAATTATTCAGTTTTAGTAGCGTGTCAAGTCAGTTATAAATGTTAATGAAAGTTTAAATTTGTGAAAGACAAATGTGATTTAGACATGTCTTCAAAAGAAGCAGTTGAGGAGAGAATGCAACACCCACTATGTTTTCCTTGCAGAGGCTTCCCCCATTGTCAACTGAGGTCAATCGCTGTGAGCGTGCATTTGTTTGCAACACAATTGGTCAGGCAAATGGTGTATATGATAAACCATTAGATCTCTGGCAATGTGATTTCACAAATGAGAAAACCAACCTGAAGGGGAAGTCCCTGTCTGCTGCACTCATGTCAGATGCTAAGTTTGATGGAGCTGATATGACAGAAGTTGTAATGTCAAAGGCTTATGCTGCTGGTGCCAGCTTTAAAGGTAACAGTTTCTACTTGTGCAAAATCAACTAAATGTTAGATTAGTTTGTCACTTCATCAGCCTTTATAGATGACAAATTTTAAGTTTTCCAACAATCTTACTATCCTGAACATTTGGGCCATAATATTTATGAAGAATATTCTTTTTTTAAAGCAATCTACTAAGTTAGAATGGTAAAAGATATAAAACTACCTTGATATTATTCATCTTTCACAAAACTGGAAATCTGCTTGATTAAGAGATGTTCTGATAATTATCATGGAGAGTTGAACTAGGCACAAATAAGAACATTGGTGATGAATGGAGAGTTGAACTAGGATGTCGATGAAAAGCAAAGTCTTCATTGTCTTCTAAGGTGGCGCCTTCAGCTGCACTGAAGTATGCTGCACTCGCATCGTTCAGTTGGGATCAGGATAGCGACAAAGTTAAGGTAAATAGTCTTATAATTTGTGGAGATACTTGTCATCATGATTTAGAAATATACATCTGAATATTAATCAATTGAATTGTATTTTTTTCTAATAACAGAGTTCAAATTTTGGTTGTAGTTGTTTTTGTCCGTCTTGTCTGCTATTCTTTTGATGTGAACAGAAATATGCATGGGAAACTGCAAAATATAGGAAAATATGAGAAAATCCTAGCTGCAACTGTTGTCTTGACGCCAAATAAATGGTTTTTTACTTGAATGCATAAACTGCTATCATTTATGTTGAAGCTTGCAACAAAGTTTTACTAACATCTGATTTGAAATGCCATTGTTTTTCTCAGCTTTAAAGTTAAAAGCACCTGATCCAATCCATCTTTGCTATGCATTGCTCATAAAGAAAGGTCACGATTTTGGTATACTAATATTGGAAAATTGCCCTGTGTTTCAATAGGGAATGTTGGATTTAATTTTGGCCACTAACATTGTCAATTCACAAGTGTTGCAGTCTAATAAAAGCACCCAACTAAATGTGCAGGGTTCATGTTAGCAAATAGTAAGGGATATAGAAATCATGAATTTATACTCAACATTATGGCCCCGGATTCCCCTATGGTTCTTGGAATGATACTCCACAACTCTGAGAAAATCTCAGTGGCTTGAAAAGAGGGAGAAGTGGCAATGAAAAGATGTTTTCTGATGTTCAGGTATGTATACAATGCTTAAGTGTTTGTTTACGTGAGAGTGATGAGAGGGAAAAGTAGTGAGAGAAACAGTGGGTGGGTGAGAGTGAACCATAGAGGTAGGTTTAGAGAGAGGTCTAAGGCTAGTTCACGTCTCAACGTCGTCGGAAAAGGTTACAGACAACACGCTCCGGTGGCAGCGGAGGCTCGGAGATGGGATGGTAACAGGAAAAGCTGGAGGGATGCGGCAGACATCACATCCTTCTATTTCACTCGGTTCCCGGAAGAGATGGGAGAAAGCGATATGTGGTTTGAATTCAAACAATGGGGCGACGTGCGGGAGATCTTCATCGCAAAACAGAGAAACAAGAGTGGGAGAAGATATGGCTTTGTGCGGTTCAAAGGGGTCAGAGACATCCGTAAACTCGAAAGATCGCTTGATAACTTGGTGATAGGGGCCTTAAACTTCATGTGAACCTTCCCAAACACGACAGAGCTTGGATGCAGGGGGTGAAAAGGATAACGACGAAGCAAAACAGTAGAAGAACCATGGAGGTCAAAGGGGCAAATAATCACAAAGGCAAAGGAAAAGTCGATGAGGATCGAGTGGGCACGTCGGGCGTAAAGCTTTATCAACATACTCGTCAGCCATCCTATGCACAAGTGCTGAAATCAGGCAAGTACAGGCAGAATTGGAGGAGGGCGCAATTAATGGCTAGGCCATCCCAGTCGACTGCCCAGCTAGACATCCCTGAGGAGAAATGGACATGGTGCCGTGATGTTTGGGTAGGGAGACTAAGAAAATTGTCGGCGTTTGACAGAATTGAAGAGGAGCTTCTGTGGGACGGCGGAGAGGATATCAGGCCCAAATACCTGGGCGACGACATGGTACTACTCACGGGACTCACCGATTCTAAAGCAGAAGAAATGCAAAGGGAGGCAGAAGAAACAGGCGTGTCTCTGTTCAACTCCCTGGAAAAATGGAGTCCGACACAAGAACGGGTTTTAGGCTGGTTTGGGTATCATGCTGGGGTATCCCACTCCATGCTTGGGAAACGGAACATATCAGCAAGCTAGTTGCAGGGATTGGCGAAGTAGTGGATTTGGATGACGACACGGATGACCTCCACCGGTTGGACAGGGCGCGGGTGCTCGTCAAAACACCATGGCAGCCCACGATCAATCACAAGGTAGTAGCCACCATTAATGGTTCAGTTTACAACATCACGATTGTGGAGGAGACCTGCTCCAACTCTTGCAAGTGCCTCAAAGACCGCTACACTTCATCGGAGGAGGAGATTATGTCTGACGAGAGTTCGGTCGGTAATGGAGAGCCGTCGGGAAGCGGTTTCGTCCCAGAAACTCCGGCGGTTGACACGGGGGTGGGGGTCGACAGGGCCGACGACGGCAGACATGGAGAGGTAGAAGTTTTAGCCGCCGGTCAACGCTATGTGCTAGAACTGGACGTCCGTCAACAGTGTTCCAACAGTAGGAACAGCAGGCGCAGTGCCCAGTCTGATGACGTGCTCGATTTCCGTGCGGGTTTGCATCACGCAATCGGTGACAGGGAAAAGAAGAGTGAAACCTACGCTCACGGGTCAGAGGTAGGTGGATTTAGGGCTGACAAAGCCATGGAGGTGGGAGTAAGAGAGAGAGCGGAAAGGGATTTGGAAGCAGAAGATATCATAAGAAGAAAGGTGATGAGGGACCCACCCATACAGGAAAGCACAAAGCAGCTGGAGGTACACGTGGCCAGAGAAGCACAAAATGCTACAACCCCTTCCGTGGGCCCTGTGAACAGAAACATTGGTGCAAGCAAAAATTCTACGTTGGGCCACAATGAAGCTGGGCCCAATTTACATAGAAACCAGACAGAAAATCAATGGAACGTTTACTCCAGAAATAGGGGGTGCAAAAAGGAGCCTGGGCCCAACAGAGATAATGACAAACAAGCTGGCCCCAATAATCAACAGCCTTTAGAGGAAGACATCGAAGCCAATATCCTACAATCCTCCTCAAGTATGGAGGGGGGTAGCGGATTAAAAGAAATAGCTGGTTGGGGGGATAGAAAGGCAGGAATCACATCTTCTGAACAGGCAAATGCTGCCTGGAAATCAGAAATAGTTGGAGATTGGAACATGGCGCAATTACTTGGCTTAACTTGTTGCAGTCAAGATGATATGATGAAAGCTATGACTGACCTGGAAGAAAGAGACCAGGCTGAGGTCTTGAGGTTGGGAAACAGCCAGGACAATCAATGAAGATTATCTCATACAACGTAAGAGGGTTGGGGAGGGGGGTGAAGTGGGCTGCAATTAGAAAGCTGGTGGTGAAGGAGAAGGTGGACCTGTTATGTCTGCAGGAGACTAAAAAAGACACCATTGATATCAAGGTATGTCAAGCCTTGTGGGGTGATTCGGAGGTTAGGTGGGAATTTTTGCCAGCAATCAACAGAGCTGGTGGACTGCTTAGCATTTGGAGTGAAGAGGTGTTTAAACTGGAGAACAAGGTACTTGGTGATGGATTCATATATCTGGAAGGTGTTTGGGTAGCAGATGGGTCTAAAATTAACGTAGTCAATGTATATTCACCATGTGAGACCCCTCTGAAAAGAAATCTGTGGGAAGCTATCAGGCAACTGAAAATTACAAATGCAGGAGGATTATGGTGTATCCTCGGAGATTTCAATAATATTAGAAGACCCTTTGAAAGAATGGGGATATGCCAGCGACCCCTAGATGCCGGGTTGGTGAGGGAATTTAATGAATGGATTGCAGAAATGGAAGTTGAAGATGTTCCTTGTGTTGGTCGCAAATTCACCCGGTATAGGCCAAATGGGACTGCTAAAAGCAGACTTGATAGAGCTCTAGTATCAGCTGCATGGCAGGACAAATGGCAAGGAACTACTCAGTTCATATTGAACAGAAATTTCTCAGATCATTGTCCTATCCTATTGAGATCCTCACAGACAGATTGGGGTCCAAAGCCATTCAGGGTACTTGATTGCTGGTTTCAGGACAGATCTTTTAGGAAGGTTGTTCGCGACTGTTGGAATTCAACTGCGGTCAGTGGTTGGGGGGATTTGCATTAAAAGAGAAACTCAAAGTCCTCAAGCAGAAGTTGAAAGTCTGGAATAAAACCCAATTTGGGGACGTCCAGCAGAAATTGAAGAATATTGAAGCGGAGCTGAATAAGATAGAGACTGAGGGTGATGACAGACCTTTGTCTGAAGATGAAATCAGGAATAGGAAGCTGCTACAGGAGGACCTATGGGCTGCTGCTATATCCAATGCCTCCCTTTTAAGACAAAAAGCTAGGACAAGATGGATCAAGGAGGGGGATTGTAACTCCAGATTCTTCCACTTGCTTGTAAATTGGAAGAGAAGAAATAACATGCTGAGAGGTGTCATGGCTAACGGGTGTTGGGTAGAGGAACCGAACAGAGTTAAGGAATTTGCCCACTCCTTCTTCAAACGCAGATTTGAGGAGCCGTTTCCGGGCAGACCTAAGCTTGATGGTGTTAACTTCAAGACCATTGAACAACATCATAAGGAGGCTTTGGTGGCACGGTTTGAAGCATTGGAGGTGAGGAATGCTGTTTGGGACTGCGGTAGTGAGAAGAGCCCTGGGCCAGATGGATTCAATTTCAAATTCATCAAAGAATTCTGGGATGACATCAAGGCAGATTTCCTTCGGTTTATGGATGAATTTTATGTGAATGGTGTTTTCCCTAGGGGTGGCAACGCATCTTTTATTGCCTTGATCCCAAAGGGGCATGACCCACAGGCTTTGAATGACTACAGGCCTATATCCCTCATTGGCTGTGCATACAAAATTGTGGCGAAGGTATTATCCAACAGACTGAAAAGGGTAATGCCTTTTCTCATTGACCATCGACAGTCTGCATTTATTGAAGGGAGGCATTTGCTGCAAGGTGTGCTCATATCAAGCGAGGTGGTAGACGAGGCTAGAAGGAGTAATAGAAGCTGCCTAATTTTTAAAGTCGACTGTGAAAAGGCATACGATTCAGTTAGCTGGGAATTTCTGGTCTATATGCTGAAGCGGTTGGGTTTCTGTTCAAGATGGATTATGTGGATTGAAGGGTGCTTAAAATCTGCATCTATCTCTGTATTAATTAATGGAAGCCCAACTGAGGAATTTACTCCATATAGGGGCCTCAAACAAGGAGACCCTTTAGCTCCTTTTTTGTTCAACATCGTCGCTGAAGGCCTTACCGGATTGATGAGAGAAGCACAACAAAAAAAGATGTACGAGGGGTATAAGGTGGGGAACAAACAGGTTGAAATCAGCATCCTACATTATGCTGATGATACCATATTTTTCGGGGAAGCATCCATACAAAATGTCAAAGCTATCAAGGTCATGTTGAGAAGCTTCGAATTGGTGTCGGGGCTGAAAATTAATTTTGCAAAGAGCAGATTTGGGTCTTTTGGCATGAACGAACAGTGGACACACAACGCTGCTTCTTTTTTGAACTGCAGCGTGATGTCTTTACCCTTTTCTTATTTGGGTATCCCTATTGGGGCTAACCCAAGACGAAGTGAAACGTGGGACTTCTTAGTTAGGAAATGTGAGCAGAAACTAGCGAGCTGGAAAAAGAAACACTTATCCTTTGGGAGAAGGGTGACACTGATCAAATCAGTGTTAAATTCGATTCCTATTTTTATGTTTTCTTTTTTCAGGGCTCCGAAGAAGGTGATAGCTAGATTGGAGAGAATTCAGAAAAGATTTTTGTGGAGTGGGAATGCTGACCAAAAAAAGGTGGCTTGGGTAAGGTGGGATCTGGTGTGTCAATCAAAAGACCGCGGAGGCTTGGACATCAAGAACCTAACTACTTTCAACCACGCTTTACTTGGGAAGTGGATGTGGAACATGTTCCATCAGCACAACGAGCTGTGGGTTCAGGTGTTGGATTCCAAGTATGGTGGGTGGAGGAGCCTTGTTGGATCTGGAAGGTCTGCAAGAGAGTCAATCTGGTGGAGGGATTTAAGTCTGGCATGCAATTCGAATGGGGTTGGGAATGGGTTGATGAGTGGGATAGCATGGAGTGTAGGCTGTGGATCAAAGGTGCTGTTTTGGGAGGACGGCTGGAGGAATGAGGGTCTATCGCTGAAGGAGAAGTATCCACGCCTATACAATATATCTCATCAACAACAGAATTATATCCAGCAAATGGGGATCCAATCACGCTCTGGTTGGGAGTGGCAGCTTTGCTGGAGAAGGGCCTTCATGGAGGGAGAGGTTGAATCAGCTGTCAAATTTTTAGAAGACATACAGGACTGTGGCAGACAAGCACAACAGCCAGATTCGTGGAAATGGCAGGCTGATCCGACTGGAAAATTTACAGTGGGAAGTGCGTATACATTCTATAATAGGCCAGGGATAGAAGTGGAGCAGGATCATGTTTTCAAGGACATGTGGAAAGCCAAAATCCCATCCAAAGCATCATGCTTTGCTTGGCGTTTGTTCTGGGACAGATTACCTACAAAGAAGAATCTACACAGGAGGAATATATATCTTAATGATACCCTTTGCCCCTTCTGTAGGAACAAGGAAGAGGAGGCTGCACATTTGTTTGTTAGTTGTGACAGAATCAAGCCGTTATGGGAGGAATCTATGTCGTGGGTAAATATTTCGGGTGCCTTCTCTGAAAACCCAAAAGAACACTTCAGACAATGTTGGTTCTTTTGCAGCAGCGGGGCATGCTCGCATTCATGGTTAATCTGGTGGATAGCCGTGACCTGCACGGTTTGGAGGCATAGAAATAGAATTATTTTCCACAATGAAGGTTTCAATAATCTTAAATTGATGGATGACGCGCTCTTCACCTGCTGGACATGGCTTAAGAATTTGGAGAAAGGATTCGACAAACCTTTCCACTTTTGGTCTAGTAATTTGAGGGAGGCTTTTGTAATTAGGGGAGGGTATACTACCTAGTTTTCCCTGTATTTTGGGGTAACCTACAATCTATCCAGACCTTTGGCCTCTTAATCCATGCTTTTCATGGATTAAGCTGCCACAGGTTTTGTCTTTGGTGATAGGTGTTTTTTGTAATAGTACTACTTGTACTATAATCTTATTTACATATATATATATATATATATATTTATCTTTGCTGATCAAAAAAAAAAAAAATACAATGCTTAAGTGCTCACTTTTCTTATTTTTCTGTTCCACTTTCATTTCATTTTCTTAATACAAATAAATTGTTTTACACAGAATGGAGATCTAGCAAACCAAGTTAATATGTTATCACATCACTTGAGTTTACCAAAAACTTCAGCAGAGATGATTACTATGGAGAAGTTGCTTCAGTTCCCTGAATCTGTTCCTTGTAAAATCAGAGCAAAGCGAGGCTGTGCTACTCATCCTCGAAGCATTGCTGAAAGGGTAGGATTTTGCCTTTAGAATTTAATTGAATTAGAATGTTCTGACAATGTTAAAAGTTTTTTATACTGTCATCTAATCATAAATTGTTATGTGTGCTGAAATTATTGATTTTTGTATTAGTGACTTTGAAAATCACACTGAAGATAATTTCTAATTGATTTACAATGTAAAAATCTTATAGTAACAGTATCAAAATGAAACTCATTTGGAGGAAGTAGTTTTATTGGTGTGCAAGCTGTTTTGTAGCGGGCTGTTTTTATAACTATTACATGTGATGGTTATTTTTTAGTTTGGTAAAATGGTACTTATACTTTATAGTAAGTCCGTACTGATTTTACTGTGTTGTAATGGCGAAACCGAGGGAACAGGGACCAGAAGTTTATAACATTACAAAGTTTAATTGAGCGCTATTAATGATAAAGTTTTGTAAGTTTATCCTATTAGCCATTTGATTATTCTCATGTCTGTTAATGTGGGGTTTATGATGTCTGATAAACTTTATTTCTACAGGTTCTGTCTTTATAAAGTAACAAGGAGTAAAAAGAGAGAGTATACATTAACGTGTATTCTAAAATAAAATAACAGCTGTGAATACTTTCAACTTTTATATTTTTTATGTTAATATAAACTTTATGCAAGAGTGACAAGTTGTTCTAGACTACCTATATGCTTTATATTTGTATGGATATATATATATATATATATATATATATATATATATATATAAGTTGGTTTTATATTTTATTTGTCTTTTTGATCAATCTTAACATGCTTAATGCGATAATGTGCATTTAAATGTATAACTAACCCGTGCGTATGCGCACGGGTCCCGTACTAGTTACTTCTATTAAAAGAACATCTTTTGGCTACGTGTCCATTCCACAAGCCTCCTCAGCCCAAAAAATTGACGTGTCACACTCAGGTTGTTTCTCAGCTTCTTCCTTCCTCACCTCACGTGCACAGCTTCTTCCTTCCTCTGTTATATTCTTTCAAAATTTCAAATTTCAAAATTTGGTTGTGACTTGTGCTTCCGGTCCATCTCTCTCTTTCTCTTCTCATCCAAATTCATCTCCTCCATTTTCCTCTTTCTCTTCCTCCACCTTCTTCTCTCTTTTTCTTTTTTCTCTTATCTTTCACTTTCTTCCTCACCGCACCACCGCTGCCTCTGCCTCACAGCTTTTTGAAATTTGGTGTGTGACCTGTGCTTCCGCTCCGTCTCTCTTTTTCTCTTCCTCCATCCATCTCCTTCTCTTTGCTATTATGTTTTCTAATGTTTATCTGTTTGAAATTTTCAGAGACCATGGCCAAAAGCTCCTTCAAGCTTGAACATCCCTTGGGTACTCTTTTGCTTCTTAATCTTTTTTTTTTTAATATTTTTTTACTCTGCTATTTTTTTTGTGGCTTTATTTTTTTTTTTTTTTTTTTTTTTTTTTTTTTTTTTTTTTTTTTTTTTTTTTTTTTTTTTTTTTTTTTTTTTTTTTTTTTTTTTTTTTTTTTTTTTTTTTTTTTTTTTTTTTTTTTTTTTGATCGGCAAAATTAAGTTATATATATATATATATGAAAATAAGTACAAGAGGTACTAAAGAAAACAGAACCCAACAGTAAGCTAGCAAAGCTTTGGCAACCTAATACATGAAAGATCTGAATTAGGGTGCCAAAGAGCAAGCTAGAGCCCCACTTGGTGGACAAAATCCTAGTTACAACCTCCACTACAAACAAAACTATCTCTGATGTGGCTAGACCAGATGTAGAAAGGAGTATCGAAGCCTTTCTTTAAGTTTACTAGCCTTGACCAACAAAAAAATATAGCATCCTCCAACAACTTAGGTCCATTAAAACTCTCATTATGGAATATTATCCTATTGCGGTGAGACCAAATGGTCCATGTGAGAGCAATCCACCAGGTATACCACCGCTGAACTTTGAGGCCCGGGAGCTTGCAGTAACTATGCTGGCAAAAGTGTTCACTGGGGTTAATCGGGGAGGCCCCAACCACACTAATCCAGCCCAAAGATTCCCACCATAGCGGCATAATCTTGTAGCAACTAAAGAAAACATGTGATGCATCCTCATCAGAGTTGCAGCAGAATGGGCAGGTATGATCACCCAAAGTGACATTTCTGAGGGCCAGATTTTTCTTAGTAGGCAGTCTATCTCTCAATAGCCTCCAAGCGAAACAAGTGGCCTTGCATGGGATACGAAGCTTCCAAAGGTCACTGAATATCTCCTCCTGAACTTGAGGATTTGTCGCCCTATGTAGTGACTTGTATGCACTCCCCACTGAATAATTACCACACGGTGTCCCCTCCCATCTCCATCTATCCTGCTGTTGTGGAGAAATGACCACCCCCTGAATTTCTTCTATGAACTGAATTGCTGATGCTACTTCCCCCTCCCTAAATCCCCTCCTCCAACTAAGGTTCCATTCCCACCCATCAATTGAAGGAAGACCCATCTGCTGAATGGACAATTGTTGCTGTTGGGAGAGGAGATAGAGTCTAGGAAACTTCACCCTCAAGGGTACACCGTCATCTAACCACCCATCTTCCCAGAATAATATCTTTGACCCACACCCAACATTCCACTTGATACCCTTATTGAACCAACCCTCCACATTACTAAGCTGGCACACACTACTCAAATCTCTCCACCAAATAGATTCAGTAGCAGACCTTCTCTCAGCATCTAGACCCCTCCACCCTCCATACTTGGACTCCAGCACCTGCGACCATAATTCTCCATTGCTATGGAACAATTTCCATCGCCATTTTCCAAGTAGAGCTGAGTTGAAGCTCTTTAGATCTCGAATGCCCAAGCCCCCACATGCTTTATCCTGACACACCACATCCCACCTCACCCACGCCATTTTCATCTGATCCTCGCTGCCACCCCAAAGAAATCTACACTGTATTCTCACCAGGCGATCAGCTACCTTTTTAGGAACCCTGAAAAAAGAAAACATGAAAGTAGGTAAAGAATTCAGGACTGACTTGATGAGAGTCAGCCTGCCTCCAAAAGACAGCAATTTATGCTTCCATTTTGCTAACTTTCTCTCACACTTTCTCACTAAAGGTGCCCAAGTCTCACTCCGCCTCAGATTTGCCCCAATAGGAACGCCCAGATATGAAAAAGGTACCACCAGCTTCCTGCAATTCAAGTATCTAGCAGCACTGTCAATCAGCTGATCATCTACCCCGAAAGCTCCAAAACAGCTCTTTGCAAAGTTTATTTTCAACTCGGACACAAGCTCGAAGCTTCTTAATACGACCTTAATAGTTTTGACATTTTCTACCGATGCTACCCCAAAGAAGATGGTGTCATCAGCATATTGGAGCAGGCTGATATCCACCTTCTTATGACCAACCTTGAATCCTTCAAACCTGTTCACAGCTAGTGCTTCCCTCATCAAGCCCGCAATTCCCTCCGCTGCTATATTGAACAAGAATGGAGCTAGTGGATCTCCTTGCCTAAGTCCTCTCTGGGGATTAAATTCAGCCGATGGGCTCCCATTTACAAGAATGGATACAGAAGCTGAATTTAAACATCCCATAATCCAGCAGACCCATTTCTTGCAAAACCCCAACCTCTCCATCATGTATGATAGTAAATTCCAGCTCACTGAGTCGTAAGCTTTCTCATAATCCACCTTGAACACCAAACAGCTGCTATTGGATCTTCTAGCTTCATCAACCACTTTGTTGGCCACAATCACGCTATGTAACATATGCCTTCCTTCAATGAAAGCTGACTGCCGACTATCAATAATGTGTGGCAGTACCTTCTTCAGCCTGGATGACAGAATCTTAGCAACTATCTTATAGATACATCCAATAAGTGATATAGGTCTGTATTCGTTAAGGCCCTGAGGATCAGGTACTTTAGGGATTAAAGCTAAGAAGGAGGCATTACCACCTTTAGGGAAGATGCCGTTCAGATAAAACTCATCTAAGAAGTGCATGACATCAGGTTTAATAGTCTCCCAAAATTCCTTGATGAACTTGAAGTTTAATCCATCCGGACCAGGGCTCTTCTCACTCCCACATTCCCAAACAGCATCTCGCACTTCCTGAGCTTCAAACCGAGCCACCAGAAAATTATTTTGCTGCTGATCTATAGCTGAAAATCTCACCCCATCCAGTTTAGGTCTTTCCAGCACCGGCTCCTCAAAACGTTTTTTAAAATAAGATCTGACTGCCTCTTTAACCCTGTTAGGATCATCCAGCCAACAACCATCAACCAAGACCCCTTTAACCAGGTTACTCTTGCGTTTCCAATTAACCAACCTATGAAAGAATTTGGAATTACAGTCGCCTTCTTTAAGCCATCTTGACCTAGCTTTTTGCCTAAGGAGTGAGGCATAAGATTGGGAAGCAGCCCATAGTTCTTGCTGTAATTGTTGCCTCCTTTTTAGCTCTGCATCATTCAACTGTCTAGTTTCACTTTCCAGGTCCAGACTGTTCATGTCGCCCTCAATTCTTTTGATATTTTGTTGGATGTTACCAAAATGGTTCTTATTCCAGGCTTTGAGATTAATCTTCAAGGCTTTGATTTTTTCTTTAAGTGCGTACCCACCCCATCCCAATACCATAGAAGACTTCCAGCTGTCTACAACAAACTTCCTGAAAGTTTTATCACCAAACCAGCAATCCAAGACCCGAAAAGGTTTCGGGCCCCAATCATTAGACGACGATTTAAGCAAGATAGGGCAATGGTCAGAATAGTTGCGATCCAGAACCAGCTGAACAGTACCCTGCCATTTTTCAGTCCATTCAGCAGATACAAGTGCTCTATCTAGTCTACTTTTTGCAGACCCATTTGGTCTGAACCAAGTAAATCTGCGGCCAATAAGCGGTACATCATCAACCTCCAGGTCTGCTATCCACTCATTAAAATCTCTAATCATACTCTCATCTTGACTTCGTTGGCCACTGCCAGCTCTTTCCGACGGTCGTCTTACATTATTAAAGTCACCAATAATACACCAAAGGCCACTGCTGCATAATGACCGAAGCTGCCTTATCTCATCCCATAAGATTCTCTTTTGTGCTGACTCACAAGGTGAGTAGACATTAACAACAACAAATTTTGCATTATCTTCAAGCCATGTGCCTTCCAGGTAAATGAATCCACTTCCAATCACCTTCTTCTCAATTGTAATCTTCTCCTCATTCCGTATACAAAGGAGACCACCCGCCCTCTGGCAAGCTGGTTTAAATTCCCAACATCAGAGTCTCCCCACAGTGCTTGGCAAATCTTTTTATCAATGGCTTCCTTTTTTGTTTCTTGGATGCATAGCAGATCAGCCCCTTCCTTATTGACCATTCTTCTAACAGCAGCCCATTTAACTTCCCTTCCCAGCCCCCTAATATTATAGGAGAGTATCTTCATGGTTCACCATCGCTATTTCCCATCCTACGAATCTCCTTTCCATCTCTGATTTCCATATCCATCATACTTCCTACCATGTCCTCTTTATTATTGCACGTAAGGCCTAGCATCTCAGCTAATGCCCAATCCTGGGAAGGCTCATATAGCCAGTCACGTTTTGTATTACTTGATGACGCTTCATCCCCATGATGATTGTATATGGGCCAATCAGCCCATTCAGCAACCTCCTTCAGCCCACTGTCACCTTCCACTGGTGTTGACTCCCACTCCTGAATGCAGACTTCCTTTCCTTTGGGGTTATTCTTCACTTCATTTAAGCCCAGTCCCTGATCCTGAAATTTAACAGGCTGAATTTTCCTTTTGCACCACCTACTTCTGGAATACACCTTCCAGTTAGAAACAGGCCCACCTTTATTTAGGCCCATTAAGCTACACTCAACAACTGTTGCTTGCGTGTCATCACTGAGTGGTGACCCCACTTTGACCATGTCCTTATCTTTCTCTGAGCCATCTACACCTGCTTCCATCTCCATCGGATCAAATTGGTGTGCATCCCTACACTGCTCACATCCTCCTGCAGAGGTATTGCCACCCCTTTGCGTGCACGGGTCACCATCAAAGGCAGGACCATCTCCCTCCTTGCCAATATTCCTGCTCTCTACAGCTATCTCCTTTTCTGATGCGTTCTCGAGGTTTTCCATAACTGGGTTTAGGGCGTGACTGCCATAGCCACCCAGATCAGAACCAGGTACTGAGTTCCTGTCAGGGTGTTGGTCATTACCCAGCGGGCCATGTACTGGACCCTCAGTAAATAACCCAAGGTTCCCATTAGGCAGGAACCCGGTTTGTATCCCCTCGCCACCATGACCGGCGCTGTCATTGTCGGCCGTCACCGCATCCGGCGCCGCAACCGCCATCGGCTCCGCCAAGGCCGATGCAACCTCCCCTATGTCGCTCTGCCCCATGTAGCTTCCATCTGAATCTATTTCTTCCGACGACCCATCATAACTATCTCTGTAGCATTGATCCCGACGGTGATGCCAGCAAGAGTCCTCCACTATATGCACGTTGAACTTGTCGCCGTTGATAGAAGCAAGAACTGTGTGGTTGACCATGGGTTGCCACGGAGTTTTAATCAGGACGCGGACCCTGTCCATATGAAGAGAGCCGTCACCGTCGACGTCGGCATCCACCATCTCCCCCACACCAGCCACGATTTTTTTGATATCCTCTTTGTCCCATGCATGGATGGGTATTCCCCAGCACGTCACCCAGATCAATCTAGAACCACTCCGCATTGTTGGGTTCCACTTCTCCAAGGCATAAAACATGGACATGCCATTTTCCTCTGCATTCCTGCTGATTTCCACTGCTTGCGCATCCTTGAGGCCCAGCAATAGAACCATGTCATCTCCCAGGTATCTAGGAACAATGTCCTCGCCGCCATCCCACATAAAATTTTCGTCCACCCCATCGATCTCCGTAAGGCATCTCAGCCTACCTACCCAGGCGTCAGAACACCACAGGCCTTCCGTCGGGATTGACAACTGAACAGACGAAACCGAAGGCTTTGTCACCCCTGTCGCCAGCGCGTGTGGTCGTCTCCTGTGGTTGGCCGTTGACACCACCTGCGCGTATGAAGGCCTATGAGGGTGACCAGCTATGAAGCACGGACACGTGAAAAAGCATGGCGAATCGCGTCGGAAACGCTCCGACACGGCGACACCGGCGGACACTCTCCGACACCGTGTCTAACGCTTCGTTTGCTATTCTCACACAGTAAGCTTCTCCGGCGCCGAACCTTCTCGGTCACTGCCCCCTTTCCTTTTGTTTTATAACTTATATGGCTTTCCCGTTTCCACTTATATTTGTTGAGCGCTCTCTTTTTAATAAAGTTTTATCACTTTATGTTTATTAAAAATATCTTGTTCCCGTTTCCAGTGGTTCACCTCACTCCACCCACAGTGACCCACCACATGTCTATTCATCATTCAATAAAGTTATGATATTTTTCTATAAAATAATCACAACAATTTGAAGTTGAAGTATTGACCACACGTACTGGAAAATTGTAGCGCTGTTCCCAATAATTTAAATATACCACAATTTGAAACACAACACACTAAGGATAAAAATGCATTTCTTAATGTTTTTTTTTTTTTTTTTTTTTTTTAGTTTTAACACTTATTTTGTAAATAATATTTTAAATAATAAATTAATTATTGAGTAGTATAATATTATGATGCAGATTTTAAAACCAAAAAATGAGAAGAAAATCAATTGCCTTAATTTTTTTTATTAAATTATTGAATACTAAATGAAATATACACTATATAAATTAAAAATATAATTTAATATTAAAACGTGTCCCAACGTGTCGAAATCCATAATTTTTTAAGATTATCGTGCCGGAGAGTCGTGTCGTATCGTGTCGCGTGTCGCGTGTCGGTGTCGGTGCTACATAGGTGACCAGAGTAGTTGCAATGAAACCTGGCTCTATATGGTTTGGTCGTTGTGACATCATCCATCAATTGCTTCCTTGGTGCCCCGTAGTCGTGGCCCCTCTCCTTAAAACGTCCATGTTTGGGGACATTAACGTGTAGTTTCAGGCCACCTATTATCAGATTATCAAGCTTCTGTTCCAGACTTCTAAGGTCCCTAACACCTTTGAACCTGACAAAGCCGTAGCGTCTACCACTCTGGTTCCTTTTCCGAGCAATGAATATCTCCTTTACGTCTCCCCACTGTTTAAACTCCGGCCAAAGCTCCTTAGCACCGTAATTATCCGAGAAGCGGGTGAAGTAAAATGATGATACGTCGGCCCTCTCCCTCCAATTACTATACCGGGCTGATTCCGAGCGTGGCACCGCCGGTTTAACAGCCTGGTGGTACCCATCAGCTCTGGAGCGTCCCCTCCTAGAATTCTTATTTTCTACACGGACCCACCCATTCTCGCTCTCTCTCACGTTCTCTCTCTCTCTCTCTTTCTCTCTAACACTCTCTCTCTCTCATCTCACTTATAATAATATACACCCGTGAAGTAAAATCTCGTGTTTGTGAGACCCGTTTTTATTTTTCTGTTATAACTCTAGTAGTGACATTTGCTTCCATTTTTTGTGTCTGGTATGTTAGGGTCTAAGCTTCTTATCTGTTTGTGTAACACAAACAAAATAGAGAACTTATTTGTAACCTTTTGATATAAATGTTATTTTTCAGCTGTGGGTAAGAATATCTGCAAAATAATTTTCACATTTGTTTATGTTGTTTTTTGGGGTTTTTCTTTTAATTGTTTATGTACATAATATAGACTTCCAAAACTGTATGTGAATATCCAGTATTGTGTGAATGCTTGAACGTTGGATACTCATTGTTGATAAAGGAGGAGAAAGCCATAATAGTGCAGCCTAATCGGGTGATCATTGGCAATGGTCCTTCCTTGGGCTGGGTTTTCATGGCTGATTTCTTGACCGCATTGGATAAAAAAGTCAAGACCAACACCGCAGCTGTGGAAAATTACCGACGTATCTATGTCCCACCAGGCATTCCACTTAGGCGAGACTCGCGAGAGAAAGATGAACCACTTAGACTTAGTGTTCTATTCAAGCACATTCAAGTATAGAAGAGAAAATTATTTTGAAACACAAAAACTATTATTGTGATAAATTGAGGATAGTCTAAAAAATAAAGATTAGCATTAGGATGTGCAATTTGTCTAATAGGCATCTTATTTGCATGTGTTGTGCTTCTCTTATCATCTATGACTTCACTTGCTTTTATTTTGATTAG
>PYAF01004537.1:2968052-2978414 GCA_007407185.1 Glycine tomentella | reverse complement strand
GAGCCCAATATAATTCTTCACTGAATCTTCTTGCTTCAAAGAAAGCAAAGCTTGAATTGGATTACCTAAATTGGAACTCTGAAATCTCTGCACCACTGCGTTCTTGAATTCTGCCCAAGATTGGTTCAAGCTCCATGACTCCCACCATTGGAACCAAGAAAGAGCTTCGTCCTCCATAGCCACCAGGATCGCTTCCATTATCTCCTCCTCCCTCACTCCCTACAGACGGAAATAACATTCAATGCGTGCAACCCAGCCTACGGGATCGTTCCCCCCAAAAATCGGAAGCTCCATCTGCCGCCATTTATGCGACCCAGCTTCTCTTTCCTCACGTGTCCCAGCTTCTCCTTCCTTTTGGTTCTGGTTTCGCGCCTCCTTGGTCGGTATTTTCGCACTGACCGCGGGCGCCGCCAGCGCTTCCATGGTCGCCGCTAGTTGCTGCAGGAGCTTCTCTATCGCGTCCAATCGGGTTTCCATCGTGACCCGATTGGCTTCCAGCAACTGGCAGTCAGCTTCCCGAGCTTCTCGCGCCTCCTCCACCACCCTCTCCAGTGCCTCCATACGCGTCTCCATCTTGTTATTGTTCTTTGCTGCCATTAACGACCTCACAGCCCCGGAACGGAGCTCTGATGCCAGTGATAGGCACTGGACCAGGCAGAAAGAGAAGAAAGAATGGGAATCTTTGTTGCTTTCATGGAGACTAGATCCAGTTTGTGTACAATGGTGATTTCGAGGTCACCAACCTCCTAATACTCTCTGCTACTAAGCTACCTTCTACTTAGCCCTTCCCTGTTATTTATAATATCCCACCCTTCCCCAACTAACTAACTAACAACAACAGCATATCCTAGCCCTAGATCCTATCACATACCTTCGCACAGCGAGGAGCCTTTGGGCAATGGGGTATGTAGTTTTAAGAGGGCGGGCCCTGACACAGCGGTAAAGTTGTGACTTGGTGACTTGTTGGTCATGGGTTCGAATCCGAAAACAGTCATTTTGCATATGCAAGGGTAAGACTGCGTAGAATATCACTCTCCCTTACCTTCGCATAGCGAGGAGCCTTTGGGCAATGGGGTACGTGATTTTTTTTTATAGCAGGACTAGTCTAATTGATGCTCAGTTCAACAGTAATTGGAAGTCAGCTGCTAGCTTATCCCCAATATGGATCAAGATTGGTGTATTGCGGCATGCTCAAAATTTATGGATATAGTTGTTTCTTGTTTAACTTGTTTATGGAACTTGATTAATTAGAAATTTGCCATGGAGGTTGTGTGACCTGGCAAGACTATGAGCTTGACAAGGTCTTCAACCATAGTATTTTTGTGTTTTATGAAAAATATAATTCATAGAAAAGTTATCTTGCATAATTTAGCCTGTGTAGTATTGGAGTAGGTACCCAAACATCATGACTTCCACCACTTATCCATTGAACCAATTGTTCCATTTGTCTCTGGAATTCTTTGTAAAGGGATCTGAGCATATATATTAAGCTTCTTACGTCTTTAATAAAACGAGTATCGTGGTTGACAGGTTATTGATTCTGTCGCTTCTCATCCAGATTCCATTGAATGTGTTGGTTTCTCGCCAAGGTATGTGTCATAATTAATAAACTTCTTGTAGCCTGTGTGTATGTGCAGTTTTGCACATTTTCATGTCCACAATATGTTTCTAGGTTTATGCATGTGCCTGATGGAAGTTTTGTTCGATGCAGAGATAGGTCTTGTTACATCAAAAGTTAAAAATAGGCTTATTGGTAACAGTTTTACAGGCAAAATAAAGTTTGGGCTCATGATTCTTGATATGTTATTTCACTTGACCTAACCCTCAATGACTTGGTTTATAGTATGATATTTACCGAAAAATAATTCCAGCTTGTTTTCGAGTACTAATGAACTGTAGAATGACCCAAACCTATAGTTTATGCAAGTCAGAATTATGAACATGTTTGTGCCATGCTTTATATTTCATTCATTTACCTCATTTCACCATTTTAATAATTGAATGGTTTGTTTAATATGATTTGATGACCTGACCATTCCGTCTCTTAAAATTGTATGAATAGTGATTCCTTGGCTGCAATTGGAGGCATGGATCAAAGACTGGTCATTTGGGATGTACAACATTTCTTATCTCGAGCCACCTGTGACCATGAGGTTCGTTGGAATCTTGCATTGTGCAAGTGTTCTGTATTTATAAATTAAAGGATCTCTGGTTGGTGGTATACTTTTCTTGGAATGGTAAACTTTCATTATATTTATATGTCTGATGGAAGGAATTTTGCCATGTGGACAGGGTGGAGTGACATGTTTGACATGGGTTGGTTCATCGTGTGTGGCTACTGGGTGCGTGGATGGAATTGTGAGATTATGGGATATTCGGTCTGGTGAATGTGTGGAAACATTCAGGGGGCACTCAGATGCCATTCAATCTCTCTGTGTGTCTGCTAATGGGGATTATATTGTCTCGGTCTCCTTGGATCATACAGCTCGTGTTTTTGAGGTCGGAATGTTTCAGTAAGCAAAACCTACATATGAAATGAGGTTATCAATCATCTTGGCGAAGTCGCTTTTTTGAGATGAGCATGATCCTTTGTTTATGACCTTGGTGGCTAGTTGTTACTCTACATAAGTCAAATTGTTGTTTTTTTTTTATTTAAACCTTTGATATTGATTTTGATGTTCAACGGTGGTGGGATTTATTTATTGTAAACAATCAGATTTATAAGTTAGCAATGAAGAAAATAAAAGAGTCTCCAAAACCTGGATTCATGCATATGCCAACATATGTTAACATGCATAGCAAACAAGAAACTTACGTCGAAAATAATGACAATTATGTCTCAAAACCTTGGACAAGAAGTCCCAAAATATCAAATTATCTTATTCCAATGCTAATCTTTTGTTTTTAAAAGATAGTTTGATCTAAATTAGAGTCAAGGAGAATCATAAGGATGACAACACTCTCCCTGTCAAGTTTTTAATACAAATGCATTCTTAAAGACAATCTTGAGACTTTTGGTTAAGTCAAAATAACTTCATATTAGTTTATCAACATGTTTGGTGGTTTAAATCTTTTTGTTTCCTAGAATGTTAAAAAATAAAATTAACGCCAACATTTTAGTCCATGTAAATGTGTTCTCGTTTGATTTTGATTTCTCTTTTAAAACATAATAGGAGTCATCCTTGATTATTTTTTATTTCTGGTCTTTCTTGTTTTTCATCAAATGGTGATGTGTCATAATCATTGGATATGTCATGGAAAATCACCTATGGAATCAGAATAGGATGCAATAATCCTGTTGGGGGCATAGCTTGATTCTTATTTCGTTGGCACACATCACTATGACGAACATAGTCCATGATCCACTTCTTCATACCCTTCCAATAAAAACTAGTAGCAAGGCGTTTGTATGTCTTAGTGAAGCCGAAGTTCCCCCCTGTTACTGTGTCGTGAAATTTAGCCAGCAAAATAGGAATTAACGCAGAAGTAGTAGAAAGCATAGCTTTGCATTTGGAGATGTTAGATATGCAAGGGAATAAACAGCTGGAAACACATAATATGGCAGAATTGGGATGGGAGTGCACAGCTGTTAAGGGCAATGCCCAAGCGATATATTTGATAGCTCTTAAGTTTTGGGGTGGCTTATTTATCATGACAATATTATTAATGGATTTTGGGAAGGGGTCGGGTTATTTTGCTGAGCGCTTCATGATGTTGTCCTTGAACATTTTGTGCTGATCTTGCTTTTGCACAACTTGTGTTTAAGCTTGCTTGCTTCTTTTTATATTTTTTTTATTGTTATGCTGCGTTATTGATTCTGTCGATACCAAAATCTGATACGGTTTTCATGGGTTTCTCATCTTCTATAGAACACTCCAGACTCAAAGGATTCCTACTTAATTCATCTGAACAAAGAGATACCCATATCAGCTATTGGAAAACTTCAATTAAAACGTGCATCGTATCCTGATTGATAGCAAAGCCTTGAGAAAGACTAAATCCAAATGAAATTCTCCAATGCTAACTTGACTTTACTCAGATGAAAAAATAAAAATTATTCCCATGTGCAACAAGCTTAGGAAGTAATGTAGCAATCAAATTAACCACACCTGTGTCACTACAGAATTCAGTATCAAACTCACAAAAAATTGTGTTTAAAGATGCAGGGGAAGGTATTGACGCGAGCATATACAATTAGAGCCATAAGCATATATAATTAGAGTCATTCAGCATCAAGACTAATAAAGCTGAAACCATATATATTTAGTCTCCATAAGCATAGCATGCAAGAGACATTATAGTAATTGTGGCCAGAATGTATAGATATCATAATGCTTGATGTTATTGGAGCCAATATATTTGTGCTACTACTCTTGAAATTAGTACAAATTCTTATAGTTAATAGATACTTAGGATGAAGTGACTTTTACAATTAAATGCAAGAAGGTCTCAGTGCAACATTTTCGTTTTCTAAGTAACTACACGTGACTTATTCTATTCGGCTGATTATTCAATTGTATGTTACCACGCAATGAGATATTAATTAAATGCATATATAATTGCAAGTGTATTTGAGAAAAATATAATTTTAATCATTTCAATTTTCTACTCTTTTGATTAATACTCGAAATGAGAATTTTATCGTTCATGATAGTCCTATCTGACTCAAAAAATATTGTGTAGAAGATATATGTGATTTAGAAAAAAATATATACAAAATAATAATGTTATAATCCCAAAATATTTGTACATGTATTAAAGTTAAAACATGAAATTAAATGACATGTTAATATTTAAATTATTATACATGATTATTTTAATAGAAATTTCACATTAGCATAATTTGTTCATTATATATTTTATATTGTGTTATAATCATGTCTAAGTCAAAAATCCATCAGTACTTTCTTCTAACTTTGTTGAAATCCCAAAAATACTTTTTACTATTTATTTAAATTTTATAAATAATTTACTTTTTAATTCCATTACCATATATATAACTGTCGGCATCACCTGTGCAAATTTAGTTATCACTTTTAGTTACCAACTTAATCTCTCAAAACTTCACCACAATATATTTTTACTATTTTATTGCTAATTTAGTTTATAAAAAAAATTTATTTTACTAAATTATAACATTTTTCTACTCGCATAAATTTTTTAGATAGTTTTTTTCAGCTCAAGAAAATTTGATTTAGGAACATAATTAAGTAATTTTAGCCATTAGTTACTTTTAATTGAATTCAGTTGGAAATGATCACGTGTCAATTTGACCCCTTTTGTATTTTACTCCAATAATCAGAGTAAAAGACAAAAATGTCCTTTGTGGTTAGAGAGCAAGAAAATTGTAATTAACTTTCCTGCCTCCACTAGATTTGATTTCTTGGCAAAACAATGTCTAACAACCTTCCTCACCTCTCCTCTAAAACATTCGCTGAAATTCTTTAGTGGCTTCCCATCAAGTTTGTCGCAACCTATCCGGCCGACGATGGGGACGGCGATGAAAAAAGAAAAAAAGAAGCATTCCCTAAAAAAGGGAAAACTAGATGGAGTCGCCACCAACGTTTATTTAAGGAAAACGTCGAAAAAACCAAAAGAGATAAAGCACGGTCTACGACTTTAGAGAAAAAGAGTTCAGGAGTCATTTACGCACGGGGAAGGTGTTAACACCCCCACGCGTTCATCATGAAGACGACAGCCTTTAATCGAGTGTGCTAAAAATAAAGTGACTTTTTAATTATTTGTTTTTCCTTAAGAACGCGACTTATGTTTGTTTTTTTTTTAATTCAGAAAAAGAAATAAATTTTTTTGTTTTTTTAGAAAAGAGAATATTTTATATTTTTTTGGTATTTTAGGTCGACAAGGGGTTTGTCTTCGCTCCTACGTATCCCCAAGTGCAATGAGGAAATTAGACTTACGTAGTTCTTTGTTTTGAAAAGAGCTTGATTGGATTGATTTTATTTTTTTAAAAGATTTGTTTTAATTGTGAAAAAGAGTCGTTAAGGCATTGGACCTTGAAACGACGTTAAATTTGAAGAAAAGCGGGGAGAATCGCTTAAGGCATTGGACCTTGAAGCAATCTCGACTAATGTGTAATTTTAAGAAAAAATGAGAATTGAGTAATCCTTCATTTGGGTATTTTTAACTTCTTTTTTTTTAGAAAAGATTTTGAATTTGTGGTAAACTCTATGAAATCAAGCAAGTCGGAGACCCATCATGATATTCACAAATCTATCCACGTGTTATTGAAACACTACCAAGCGAGTTGGAGACCCAGAATGGAGCGCACGAAGCATAAGTGCGTACTAATAAATACATAACATTAGTAATCATAAAAATAAAATGGAAATAGAAAAGGGTTAGAATAGAAGTGGGGGTACACTTAGTAATTAAGGGTGCAAACAGTAAGGACAGGGGATGCTATCAGTACAAATTATTTAATTAAAAATGGGCCAGGCCCAACAGATTATGGGTGTATTTATGAATATGAGGGGTGTGAATAGCATTATATGTGATGTACCAAGTGGGCCAGGCCCAATATCTAAGGGTGTGCAGTTATGAATATGGAGGTGTGAACAGCATTACATGTAGTGCCGCAACATGGGCCAAGCCCAACTGCTGAGGGGTGTGCATCTATGAAAAATAGGTGTAAAAAGCACTATGAAATACGTAACTGTATGGGCCAGGCCCAAATTGTGTTGGGGTGAACTTATTAAATGTATGGGTAAAAAGCAAAAGTTTGTTTATTATTTTTTTAGGGTGTGCTGGGTCAGGGCGACTCGGCCCAACCCGTTTTTCATCTCCTCCACAGCAGCTGCGCGAAATAGGGTTTGCCACCTTCCATGGTGGTTTCGCAACTTCCTAGGCCACCACCATGGAGGCCGATGGTGGGAGGGCCACCACGGTGTTGCTGGCGTTGTCGGGGGTGGTAGTTGGCCGCGGTGGCGACCGTGGAGTTGGCCGGGAAACTCAAAACGAAAAAGAAAGAAATAGAAGGAGAGAACGAAAAATGCAAGCATAATCAAAACCAACGAATCTAACTACAACAAGTCATAAGCATTCCTCTGAATGAAGTAAACAACAACCCACAAAAAAAAGAGTGAAAACGAAAATAAAAAAAAAAAGAAGAAAAAGAAGAAGAGATGAGAAGAAGTAACCAAATAAAGAAGGAGACTGTGAAAGGAGAATGAGATAACTGAGGAGTCTCCCCTTTTCTCTGATGAAGCCCCTTGATTGGTCCCTTTGATCTCTTTGGGATTCGTGCCTTCTCTACTCCTTGTAATTAATTTTCTACTGTTGCCTTTTGTGTTCCTTATATTGCTACTCTCTCTTTCTTTTTTTTTTTTAACCTAATGGGCCTAGTGTTTATTTTTTGGTTCTCTCTTTTCTATCTGGTGTGTTTTTTTTTCCTTTTTGTTACCTTTTTTCCTTCTTCTTTTTTACTATTATTATTATTTCTTTTTTCTTTTTACTGTTATATATATATATATATATTTGTATCCTCTCTTTCTCTTCTTTTTTCATCATTTTCTTTTTTTTTTCTCTTTTTTTATTTTCCTTTTTATCCTCATTTTTTATTTTACTCGGACAGAATTAGGGTATGACAGCTGCCCCTCTTTACTTAGCTTTTATCGAAAATAAAAGATAAGTAAAGATAAAGACACTAATTCTATTCGGGTGATCGTTTGAAAAAACATAGCACGAGAATGAAGAAACATGATCTGTGTATCAAAAGAATGAAGAACTTTGAGTTCAACGTGACAAAGCATGGAAATGAATCTCGTGAAACAAAAATGTAGAGGACATTAAGTCTTATGGAACATGAAAGCGGAGGACGCTGAGTCCTAGGGGTATTTTGGTTATTTTCAAAAATGTCTAAGGGCATTTTTGAAATTTTCATCTTAAGGGTTTTCTAGTAATTTCTACATTATGGAAAGAGCGATATAGTTATTTTTCTCTAAACATACTTTGTATCCAATTATCATCACATTTTTATAATTTTGGGGATGTTACACCTATCAAAGCAAAAGAGGAGGGCACTGAGCCCTAAAGAGGAGGGCACTCAGCCCTATCAAAGCAAAAGAGGAGGGCACTCAGCCCTATCAAAGCAAAAGAGGAGGGCACTGAGCCCTATCAAAGCAAAAGCGGAGGACGCTGAGCCCTATCAAAGCAAAAACGGAGGACGCTGAGCCCTATCAAAGCAAAAGCGGAGGACGCTAAGTCCTATCAAAGCAAAAGAGGAGGACGCTGAGCCCTATTAAAGCAAAAGAGGAGGGCGCTGAGCCCTATCAAAGCAAAAGAGGAGGGCACTGAGCCCTATCAAGACAAAAGAGGAGGGCGCTGAGCCCTATCAAAACAAAAGAGGAAGGCATTGAGCCCTATCAAAACAAAAGAGGAGGGCACCGAGCCCTATCAAAACAAAAGAGGAGGGCACTGAGCCCTATCAAAACAAAAGAGGAGGGCACTGAGCCCTATTAAAGGAAAAGAGGAGGGCACTGAGCCTTATCAAAATAAAAGAGGAGGGCACTGACCCCTATCAAAACAAAAGAGGAGGGCACTGAGCCCTATCAAAACAAAAGAGGAGGACACTGAGCCCTATCAAAGCAAAAGAGGAGGGCCCTGAGCCCTATCAAAATAAAAGAGGAGGGAACTGAGCCCTATCAAAACAAAAGAGGAGGGCACTGAGCCCTATCAAAACAAAAGAGGAGGGCATTAAGCCCTATCAAAGCAAAAGAGGAGGGCACTGAGCCCTATCAAGACAAAAGAGGAAGGCACTGAGCCCTATCAAGACAAAAGAGGAAGGCACTGGAGGACGCAGAGTCCTATGAAATGTAAATGACTGAGGACGTTGAGTCCTATGAAATGTAAAAAAGCTGAGGACGTTGAGTCCTATGAAATGTAAATGACTGAGGACATTGAGTCCTATGAAATGTAAACGACTGAGGACATTGAGTCTTATGAAATGTAAACGACTGAGGACGTTGAGTCCTATGAAATGTAAATGACTGAGGACATTGAGTCCTTTGAAATGTAAAAGACTGAGGACATTGAGTCCTATAAAAATGTAAAAGATTGAGGACATTGAGTCCTTTGAAATGTAAAAGACTGAGGACATTGAGTCCTATGAAAATGTAAAAGACTGAGGACATTGAGTCCTATGAAAATGTAAATGACTGAGGACATTGAGTCCTTTGAAATGTACATGACTGAGGACAGAGTCCTATGAAAATGTAAAAGACTGAGGACATTGAGTCCTATGAAATGTAAAAGACTGAGGACGTTGAGTCCTATGAAAAGTAAATGACTGAGGACGTTGAGTCCTATGAAAATGTAAAAGACTGAGGACATTAAGTCCTATGAAAATGTAAAAGACTGAGGACATTGAGTCCTATGAAATGTAAAAAAAACTGAGGACATTGAGTCCTTTGAAAAAATGCCAACAGGTAGTGGTATCCAGAGGCTCAAACCTGTGAGAAAGCGAAAGGTTGACTCTCTGAAAGGGTCATTTATCCCAAACTGGATCTTGAAGCATATGAGTTTTGGAATGCAAATTGATGAATGAAAAGAAACATGCGAGCTTTGCTTTGAAATGCAGTGAATGTGGGCTTTGTACCCAAAAATGGAATGCGACTGTTTTTGAGTCATGAAAATGAGATATGTCGAATTTCAACATTCTGGTATGAGATTTAAATCGTGCAATGCTCACAACCTTCTCTAGTTCAGAGATGTCTTTGTTTGGAATAGGAGGGGGTTGCAAGTAGTTATTGGATTTGTAATCCAAACCACCTCCTTGAAATCTCCTTTGATAGTTATTTCCTGCAGAAAAATTGTTATTTCTTTGATAGGACTGCTGCTGATATGGTTGTTGCTGCCTTTGATCATTCCAAACTCCATTTACCCGCACAGGGTCAGCACCAACAAGAATCGGACAAACATTAGACTCGTGCTCACCTTGGCAATACTCACAGACTATATTTGGTTGGCTAGCTGCCACTTGTGCTGCAGAAACTTGCAATCTATCAATCTTCTCAGTCAATTTGGCTAGTTGTTGTGCCAAAATCTTCTGCTCCGCAAGCATTGCATCATTAGTGGACAGCTGAATTGGTTCTCTCTTCGGCTGAATGGTAGTGCTTTCATTTTCATTCCGGGCCAAAGAGTTGATCAGCTCATATGTTTGAGCTGCTGTCTTAGACCTTATAGTTCCTCCTGCTGCTACATTAACAATCATACGAGTGTCAGGAGTCATACCATTAAAGAATATACGTACCTGCTTACCTACAGGCATATCATACTGTGGACATCTCCTAATCAACTCTTGGAATCTATTCCATGCAGCGCATAAGGATTCTCTTCCATTCTGAG
>PYAF01004537.1:2954506-2967952 GCA_007407185.1 Glycine tomentella | reverse complement strand
TCGGTTATATTTGTCCATGGAAAAGTATTCAGCAAAAAATCTTGCAACTAAGTCTTCCCACGTTGAGATGCTATTCGATGTTTGTCGGTTCAGCCATCTCAATGCGTTTCCCTTGACAGCGAAGGGAAAAAGACTTAATCTCACTGCATCATCGGAAACCCCTTGGTGTCTGATAGTGTCACAGATTCTGAGAAAGCTGTCAATGAAGTCATGTGGGTCTTCAAAATCCTCTCCTCCAAACTGACTGCGTTCCACCAAAGCTATCAATGAAGGATTTATATCAAAATGATTAGCTTGTATGGTTGGTCTCACAATGCTGGAGTTAGGTCTTGTGAACATTAGGGCCAGAATATCCCCCATTAGTTCATCTTCTGGTCTCGGCTGATTATTTCTTTCCTCAGCCATCTCTACCTCTGACTCTAATTCATGGATTGAATCAAAGTCAAAGTTTTCAACTTCTCTTCTTCTTTGTCTGGCTAGTCTCCTTCGGACGGTTCTTTCAATTTCAGGGTCGAACTGTAAATCCTCAGAATTGACCAAACCTCGCATAAAACTCAGAGAAGCGATTAGTAACAAAAATTCCAATCACCAAGATTAAAAATTACTGTAAAAATCCGTTTACCAATCCCCGGCAACGGCGCCAAAAACTTGTTGCGAGTTTCGCACACTACGGCAAGTGCACCGATCGTTTCCAAGTAATAAAGATTAGGTAAGTAGAGTATCGTTCTCCACAGGGATTGGGGTGAAATTCACAGTAATATTCAGTCAATGCAATTGGAAAATAAAAAGAATTTATTTGTGAAGAATTGTTGTGTGTTGAATGTTTGAAAGTAAAAACAGACTATAAAGGAAATGCAGTAAAGTTGAATGAAGTTGTTACCAATGGAATGAATGATTGTGGTCAGGCACAATCCCTTTCTGATTCCTCCTCTTTCGTTTGACTGGTTTGTTAATTTAACGTGCACACATGATAAATCTCTCCTAAAGTTGCAAACCCTAGATAACTAGTGATTCAATCCTTTAATTCGATCGAGAATCCTAAGCCCTTAGCGATTCTGTCAAACTAAGCATTTAGAGAATATATCATATGGGTTCCTGTTATGATTGTTCAGAGAATAAGTCTTTCCTGTATTAGTTAATCCCTAATTCCTTAGTGAATTAACCCTTTAACCTGAATCGAAAACCTAATTCCTTAGTGAAATCTATCAGTTTAAGCATTTAAAAGATCATATTATAAGTTTGCATTCACGCATCCCTATTTCTAGGTGATGAACAAATGTTATTCTTAACAGGTCAGAAATTAGAACCCCAACGTTCCCATTGCGAATCCTAACCCTAAGTACTTAATTGAAGTGATCAAATTCAAATAAGAATAGAAATTAAAACAGAAAAGAATAAAACAATCAAAACATATTATTCATTACCAGTCAAATTACAGAGGAGTTTTCATCAGTTCATGGCCTTCCCACAATACAAGATTTAGCCTGTCATAGGCCTCAAGAACCACAAAGCAGTAGAATAATTCATAGTTGTGCAGAAACCCTAGCCTTCATTCTTGAATTCCAGAGGTTTTGAATGATAAAATATGATATGTAATGTATATAAGTGACGTGTAATGGATGGATCCCCCTTTTCTTCAGTCCAGAAACCTTATTTTTATAGAATAGTTTAATTAGAGTAACAAAGCCTTTATTTTCGTGCAATTCCAGACCATATCTTTTTAAATCAGGCAACAGCGTTTCCGTCGCGCGGATCGCGCGGTATGTGGCGCTGATCGTGCCACCAGTTCGAATGCATGGCGCTAGTAGCGTGACCATGGCGCGGATAGCGTGGCTTGTTCGTGTTGAGGCTTGGATTTTTCCTTGTGGCGTGACTCGCGCGGACTCTGGCGCGATCCGCGCGAGATCTTAGATTTGCTTTTCTTCTTTCTTTTGCTTGATTCTCCTCTTTTTGGCCCTGAAATCACAACTTGGTAATGAATTGAGATTAAATTAAATATAAACAATAAACTAGCTTATTCTAATCTAATTCCTAATGATTTAATTGAAATATAACCTAAAACTATCCTAAAACTAAGATGTGTTTGCAACACATCACTTGGGAATTTTGGAAGATGGCAATTGAGCCATTTGAAGTTCAATCAATCAACTGAAATATTGATTCTAAAGTTCGTCCCCTTTTTCTTTATTGCTCTGCACAACAAGCAAATATAAGACTTCGGGATTGACCGTGTGAACCATTGAAAGATGGCAATGGATATTTACACCTTGGAATATGACCAAGTGAAACTTTCCTGATTTAAGATCATAGAGGGATGTCACGCGTCCATCGATCCCGTTGAACTTGATGATATGGGCTGATCCCGAAAAGATTTATGCAACAAAGACTGTCCTTGGATTCGAAAGGAACCCTAGGAACTCTGCATGAGCGACCGATGTTGAATGAACCCCACTATTGCCTTCGAGCATCTTCCACGAGCTCCTTGTTGAATAAATTTTCTTCTCAAATGTTCAAGTGCGAACCTTGGTTTTTTTTCTTAACAATCAAAAGCGTGTGCATGTTCCATTCCAGAATCCAAATTGAAAAGCAAAATTAGTCTTTCCTTGATCCACATGGGCTTTATTGGGCTTGTAACGTGGCCAGGGGTCAAGAGGGCTATGAAAGAAAGGTCAGAGAGGCTCAAAGAGTGTTTAAGGGTTACATAGAGTAAGAACCTTGAGCGCTTTGCTTATACCTTTATTTATTTGAGCTTTTTGGGTTAGGCTTTACTCCATTTGTCTTATGCATTGACAATCATTGCACTTTTGTGCATTCCTTGTGAAACTTGGAGAACTTTTGTCTCTTTTGCTTTGCTCGCCTTTGGCGTATTTGCTTTCCTTAACATCATTTGGGGCCCAAACTAGAGCTTAGTAAACCTCAAGCATATGTTGCTTGCATTGCTCTTCCTGCCTGTTTGGCAGTGGTTCCTACTCTAGGGTTTTTTTTTTAATTTTAGAAAACAATTACTTTTGACTCGGAGTAGGTACCAAAGGATAAATTAGTGTTTGGGATGAAGAAACATGGCCATGTGTCATTTCAAATCTTGACTAGAGACTTTTACAGTTTGGATTTTGGGATAAAATCTCTGATAAATAAACGCTTGTGATTTGTTTTCTTTATCCCTTTTTTTTGTTTTTTTTGTTTTGTTTTTTTTATGTACCCTAACTTTTGCCTAGGCTGCCCTTTCGGGTTTTCAACCTACCAGGTAGGAACTTCTTATTTGCCCCCAGGTTCGCTTGGAGCCTGTGCATGTTGTCCGTCATTGCCCCGGTGTAGTGTTTGGAGGTATTTGTTGTTGTCGTCTATCATGCCTTTGTAGTAAGAATAAATGAAAGAAACTGTGCAGGCTCTCAAAAGAGAATTTTCAAGGGGAGAAATATTTAAAAGATTTTCAATTGATAGATTAAGTCAAATGGCTTTCACTATTCACAAAACTTTTAAGAAAGACAAGATGAGGTCGCATGCATGCCTGTATTTATTATTTGATTTGAAACACAGTCAATCAAATGTTTATTCAATTTTACTCATTGCTTACGGCACCCCCACCAGACGTGTAGAACGTGCAAATTTCTGATTGGGCAGACTTGGAGATCAGTTCTGGAGCGCAGGTCACATGAGCAAGCAAACCAGCGACATATATTCATATTCCAGTGAAAGATGAATAAATGCAAAGATATAATCGTGAGGAAAATGAGAGGTGGTGGCATTTAACGTTGCAATTGTTGTTTACAATAATAGCATAAACATGGAAATCCTAATAAGTCCCTGGAAATGTCCAAAAGAAAACCTTCAAATTGCCCCAAGCATCACAGATAGTATCGCTTGATTACATCAGAATTCACAGGTGAAGACAACTTTTCACCATCTATGTTTGTGAGTATCAGTGCTCCACCTGAGAAAGTCTTCTTCACCATAAAAGGTTCTTCCTTTCTCTCCAATTCTTATGTCTCTTGATCCTCTATAGCACTCACAGAAGAATTCTCATGGTTTATGAGTTAGCTTGCACATTGGGATTATCTTCTTGAAATTTCAGCCAACCTGCATCAATCAAACTTTGCACCTTATGTTTCAGAGACATACAGTGCTCAGTGAAATGCCCCGGGACTCCACCATGATAATCACATGCCACATTTGGGTTGTATCCTCGAGGGAATGAAGATTGAGGAATCTTTGCTGGATTTATTGCTACCATTGCATTGTTAAACAGATATGGAAGTAAGTCAGCATATGACATCGGGATTGGAGTGAATTGTACTGACTTCCTTTCTGGGAAATTTCTTCCTTGGTTGGTGTTTTGGTTGACATTAGGTCTTGATAGTGCAACAGGTGGATTTTGTGTTCAATTTAGGGGTGACCTTTGTGGTTGATTGGGTGTTCTTGGTTGATAGGGTGGTGGGTAGTGGGTAGGACTGATATTGGCTGAGTAGTGATATTACTGGGAAGGATATTGGTATAAGGGATTATAAAGGGCTTGCGAAAAGTTTGGCCATGTGGCAACAGCAGTTACAGCATGAGCTTCTCCCTCATTCTTCCTCTCGGGACTCATCTCGAGTTCTCTATTACTGACGTTTGTAGAAGCAACATGATTAAATTTTCCTTTCCTCCAACCTACTTCAATTCTTTCACCAGCAAACACTAAATCTACAAAACTTGAAGGCATGTAACCTACCATCTTCTCGTAATAGAACACTGGCAATGTGTCCATTATCATGGCTATCATCTCTTTCTCCGCCATGAGGGGTATTACTTGAGCTGCTAGGTCTCTCCACCTTTGAGCGTATGCTTTGAATGATTCATTATCTCTCTTGCACATGTTTTGTAGCCGCATTCTATATGGAGCCAAATAAGAATTGTATTGATACTGCCTAATGAAGGCATCCATTAGATCCTTCCAGGAGCGGACCTGAGAGGATTCCAGGTTAGTATACCAAATAATAGCTGCCCCAGTCAAACTTTCCTGAAAGAAATGCATCAACAGCTTTTCATCCTTCGCATATGCCCCCATCTTCCTACAGTACATCTTCAGGTGGTTTTTCGGGCAGTGGTCCCCTTGTATTTATCAAAGTCTGGCAACTTGAACTTCAGAGGAATGACCACATCAAGTACTAAGTACAATTCTGACATGTCAACAAAGCTATAATTTTCTCCTTCTTCAATGGCCCTCAACCTCTCCTCTATAAGATCAAACTTTTCCTTCTTGGCTACAGCAGAAAGCTCTCCCCCCATCACAAAATGTAAGGGTTGCGATGATGGTTGATGATGAGAAGCTCCCTGAGCATTTAGCACAGGGACACCGAAAAATGCCTGCCTTTCAGTAGTTATCTTGGATAAACCCCAAAATCGGGCAAAGTGTGGTCTTGAGGAGCTGCATATGTTTCTTTCATGACTTGAGGTTGTTGATTCTCTGTGAGTGCAGGTGCAGAATTACTGATATTATCACCAGGAGCGCATGCAGCAAAAGGTGGTGTATAATTGGGAGGCAAACCATATGGTGGAAAAGGGGGCTTGTTTTGGACTGGGACATAATGAGGCCCATATACATTTGTTGCTGCCTCACCTCGTTAAAGTACTACACCTAAGACTAGACTACTCTCTTGATTGGAATTGGGCGGATGAATTGGGTCCCTTTCAGTAGCAGTACTAGCAGCAACAGTGGTGGCATGTTGCGATAACTGCACACTACGGCAAGTGCACCGATCGTTTCAAGTAATAAAATAGGTAAGTGAGTATCGTTCTCCACAGGGATTGGGGTGAAGTTCATAGTAATATGAAATCAATGTGATTGAAAGTAAAAACAGAAAATGTTGAAAGAAAGTAAGTTGATTGATTGGTTGAGTGAAAACAGAAATTAAAATAGACAGTAAATTAAATTAAGAAGTTACCAATGGAAGAACAATTATGGTGAGGCGCAATCCCCTCTGATTCCTACCTCCTTCACTTGACTGTTTATTAGTTTAATTTGCACAAATGATAAATCTCTCCTAATTTCGTAAATCCTAATTTACTAGCGACTTATCCCTTTAATTTGATCGAGAATCCTAATCCTTTAGCAATCCTGTCAAACTAAGCATTTAGAGAATATATCATAAGGGTTTCTTGTTATGATTGTTCAGAAAATAAGTCTTTCTAGATTAGTTAATCCCTAATCCCTTAGTGAATTAACCCTTTAACCTGAATTGAAAACCTAATTCCTTAGTGAAATCTATCAGTTTAAGCATTTAAAAGACCGTATTATAATTTCTGCAGCCACGCATCCCTATCCCTAGGTGATGAACAACTGTTATTCTAAACAAGTCAGAAATTAGAACCCCAACATCCCATTGCGAATCCTAATCCTCAGTACTTACTCAGAGTGATCAAGTCTAAATATGAATAGAAATTAAGAGCATAGTAGAATAAAACAATCAAAACATTATTATTCAATACCAGTCAAATTACAGAGGACTTCTCATCAGTTCATGGCCTTCCCATAATACAAGATTTAGCCTGCCATAGGCCTCAAGAACATCAAAGCAGTAGAATAATACATGACTGTATTGAAACCCTAGCCTTGATTCTTTATTTCCAGAGCTTTAGAGTGATGATTTGTGGGTTTTTCTGGCTAATCCCATGTATTCCAAGGTATTTCAGTGTATATTCGGTGTCCTAGACTCAGTTCAGAGGCTTTTTATTTATAGAATCGTTTAATTACAGTAATAAAGCCTAAAACAGCACTCAAATCCGAAACAGATAAACTAAATAAGGAAACAGAATCCTTGCGGCGCGACCCGTGCGAAGTCCCACGCTAACCGCACGGTCTGTTTGAAAGTATGGCGCTGATCGCGTGGAACTCCACGCTAAATGCGTGGTGTCTTTGAGCTGAATGTCTGATGCTGAGCTTTGTGGCGCTGATCGCGTGGACTCTCACGCTGATCACATGGGATTTTCGAAACTGGGGCTTCACTTCACCATCTAGCGCGATCCGTGCGGCTTCCAGTGCTAACCGTGTGGGACCTTGAACTGGCTTTCTTCTTTTCTTTACTGGAACTTCCTCTTTTTAACCTGAAATTGCTCAAATGTATTGAATTAAGATTTAAAACAACAAAACAATAAACTTAACTAATTCTAATCTATTTTCCTAAGTATTTAACTAAATTAAAACCTAAAACTAGCCTAAAACTAAGATGTGTTTGCATCAAACAATTCCCAGATTTGAAAGTTGTTGTCCCCAGCAACAGAAAGAATTCAAGACTAAGCAAGAATCAATAATCAAACACAAACCACATTCTACAATCCTAGAACCATCATGATGTGTATGATCAAATTCAAATCAAAGTTATCCATGACACTTTCAATGCTGTCAATTTATGAGAGCAACTTGAGTATTCCTCACAGACGTGTGTTTAATCACTCATTTACTCAAATGTATCAGGCTATGATTACTCTCTTACTCAACAACGTCACAGCATTACCATAAGCTTGAAAATATTCTCAATAGTTGCAAACATGACTTGATCAAAAGGTCTTTTAGGCTCGTAACGTGGCTGGGCTAAGGGTAGAAAATCATTTGGAAAAGTAGCTTAATGAGAGGCTAGATCCAGTCCCTTAAGTCCAATCATTATGATCTTCCATGCTCTTTGTCTTTCTCTTTTCAAAACCTGGTACTTTATTCAAACCATTTATTCTAAGTAAAAAAAATAAAAAACAGCATACTAACTTTCTTTTTAAATTTTGGATTTTTTTTAAACATTAAATAAACATCAGCAAAATTAAAAATTACTGCAGCTTCTCAAATTTACAGTTGGTGGACTTATTGTTTTCCAACTTGGCTCATGCTTGTTCATTCCTGTTCTTCACAACCAATTGGATTCTCTTGTATTCCTTCACACCTTGATGGCTAATTTCCTGTTTTTTTGTTGTCATGGACTTATATCACCCTTTTTTTTTTAGCCTCAGGAAGGTTGGTCAAATGGATATGGCTCTGATTTGGGTAATTTGAAATGAAAGGTTCAGGCTCAAATAAGGTGCAAATGGAAAATAATTGATGGTGAGTCAATTTGGCCCTGGTTTTAGAAGAAAAATCTGCCTTAATCATATCAAGTCATACCTGTATCCAAAGAAACAATTCAAGTTCTAGAATACCATGAAAATGGAGTCTCTCGGAAAGAAAATTTACCGTCGTTGGCTTAAAACCTCACAGGTGTTAGAACTCAAGTCAATCTCAGCTGACTTCATTTCAAGCACCATTTCAACTTCAACATGCATTTCACATACCAACAATCAAATTCCATTCATGCATCATGCAGTTCATGCTATGGCTCATTTCATCAAGCTTTCATCAGAGAAATCCATCCATTACTGTGTCCATTACTTTTATTTTGAAAAATCTGATGTGCTGCTTATTTTTGAAAAAAAAATTCTGTTAGACGTCATTTGTTTCTTGATTGTGATTTGCGAAATAATGCGTAACGACCATTCCCAGATTTATATGTTGTTGTCCCCAGCAACCACAAATAAGGTCACGGTGCTTTGGAAAGATTTCAGCATTATTTGGAAAATCGCATTCAACTTAAACATGGATCTAAACAGTTTTTATTTGTAAAGTATAAATCAGAAACTGTACCAAATATATAAAAATGTGCAAGGCTGTAAAAGTGTGCAGAATGCAATGTCTAATGCAGAATCATAACTAAGACATAAAACCAGAAACATATAAAATAAACATAAACATAAAACAGAAACTGAAAATATGATCCTGTCACTCCTCTCCCTCTTTCCTCTCTACAATAGCTGCAGCCTCTGAAGCCTGCGGTGGCTCAAGAATATGTGGCTCTGTAGCTGCTGCATCATCGGAAGGTGCAAGCGGGGTCTCTGTGGCTACTGCAGCTGCATCAGAAGGTGTAGGAGGATCTACTAGTGCTACGGTATCGGCTGGTGGTATTGGTGGAATTTGGTACTCTGATGGAGGAATCCCTAAATGTCTGCAAATGGCTCCAAGCATGCTGGTCTGCTGAGCAAGCTGGGTCCGGACGAACTCCTGGAAAGCCAAATAAGTGGGAGAATCTGTGTAGAGCGACTCATGTCCAAGAATGGTGGAAGAAGGAGCTGAAGCTGGTGGTGCTGCGTCTGCTGGTGGCTGAGCTGGCTGAGGATCAGCCGGTACTGGTGCATCTCTGGGATTGCGGGCTGCGAGCTCCTCAGGTTTGAGCTTCGAAGCTCGGATGACCTGCTCATCGGCCGCTGTCTCCATGGCGTCCAAATAGGTCTTGTGGCTCATGAGTGATGATATTCGACGTCCATGGGTTCATCGTCCAAGACTTCTACCCCCGCATGACGACATAGGTGCAGAATTAAAGAAGAATGAGCCAGCCAAGACTTGTTGCTGGCGTCCTGTATCATGTGAAGAATACGGTTAGAAAGAAGGTTAGAAATGTAGAGGTTACTGTCACCCCAGAGGGTGTAAAGCAGGGCGGCCCTCTCAACGTTCACATCAATCATGTTTGTAGAAGGGATGACTGTGTGGTTAATGAACTGATGCCAGAAAGCTGCATCTCCAACTAAATCATGCTTCCGCAGCTTTTCTGGTATGTAATTAAGCCCTGGTTTGGGCTTCCAAGCTGTGTAGAGGCCTGTAATGGCCCTGCGGATGGTGGTAGCAAGCTGAGGGACGTCGTCCCTGTACATCTTTGTCAAAGCGTCAGGCTGCATCCTCAGATACAAGTGGCTGAAGTCGCATCTTCCAAAAGGATCATAGCGGGTGTCCAAGAAGCGCTCAATTGCCTTCTCATCAAAGGAAACTTGGACACCCCTCACCCATGAGAGTCTGCTACGTGCCACTGTATCGGGATCAACATTAGCTAAAAATTCCTTCAAAATAGTGCTGGAACTAGGCTCGGGGAAACTGACTAAGCGCTGCCACTGTCGTCTGAGAATGACTTCTCGCACTGGGTTCCCTTCTGGAAGCGTGTCCCAAAGGATTTTCTTTTCTGATATAATTTTCTTTGGGAGGTACCAGGAGTCAAATTTTTCTTGGCATTCGGGCGATCTGAATCTACCCTCATCATAATCTGCTAACCTGGCCCTTTTGCTGCCTCCCGCTGTGGTTTTCTTCTTTCCTTTGGTCACCTGTTTACCCTGAACTCAGAAAAAATTCAAACATAGATGCAGGGTTAAGCAAGTGTAATTCCCAGATTGTTTCCTTCATTGGGCAGATCAATAATAATTAGTGATTCCCAGATTTAAAACAAATAATTTACAGGACAGTTTTCCACAAGTAAATCATTACCAATCAGTTATGCCTTTAAACTAATCACTGATCATAATATCAAAAGCAACTATTCAGTCAACCACAAATGTTCAATAGAAGTGGTATTTATTACAGCAAAATTCAAAACACAAGTCAACCTGCTTTCGATTCATTCAAAGTTAGTCCATGGATCAATGTTAACAATTCCCAGATTTAATTCTGTTGGGACATCAATTCGATTGCAGCACCACTATCACTTGCAAACAGTTAAATTTTCCAGTCATAATTGTCAACAAAAGGTACAGTCAAATGGGTTCAATTTAGCATATTTACAAGCAAAATATGGGTCGTCCATCCCCAGATTTAATCTGTGGCAATATCAATTTCATTTATTTAATGCAGACACATTTCAAAATCTCAACATCTTGTTCAGAGATCTGGATACAATATAAGGGTGTAAGCTTCAGGCAAAACAAATAGTCATCAACAACTAGAGTGATTATATGGGGCCATACAAACGTATTGCATCCACTAGGTAATCTTCTAGCTATGCACATTAATATTTCAAGTTTAAGGACCAAACATATATATGAATTATTTCATTAGATCAATAATTAATTCATTGCTATATCAACTCCATATAGGTCTTTTTCACCAAGAGTATATGAAAATTTTGAGATTAAAGTGACCACAACAATTCCCTTGCTTCATTTCAAACTATCACAATCTAATGGAGTACAAGTAGGACTTAACCCTATGCCTAACCATTCCCAGATTTTGGTCTTGTCCATGTTCCAATCAGTTGGTTCAAAGTGAGCACGGACAAAGCAGCATGGATTCATTCAATTAGCTCATTGTCAGTCAAACATTACAGCTTAGTATACCAAATCCAAGCAAGTTACATCAAAAATTGAAAGCTCAGAGTGACTATATGTAACTACTTTCAAATTAAAACTATGTCTCCCTTCACAATTTATCCAATTTCCATCACCACACCCCTTCACAACACAATACAGCTCTCTTATGCAACATCATCAATTCATCTCTCAAGGGTTTTAAGTTCCCTATCATTGACAGATTCAGAACAAGCAACATATCAATTATCCTGTTAACACAAGAACCTTAAGCACAATTTAAGGACAACAAAGTCATACTGGCATGACTGGAGTCAAATAAATGTATCTGGGCCTTATTCATATCACAACATTCAAATTGTTGAAAGGCTTAATGCATTTCACTACAGTTCCGTCCAATTTCTGATTCAGGCATTTTAGCAAACATCTAATGGGCATATAATCATGTCAACACACCATGCCTATTTTGAACACATCATTATCCCAAATGACAGAATTTCCACACAACACATTAGTAATTCATCAAGTATCACCACATTTGCATTCCACAAAAGAATTATTAATGAACAAAGTGATTAAGTTTCTACCCTAAGGTTACCAAGATTGTTATCAAAACTGAATGCGAAAGTCTTAGGCAGTGAGCATTGGGTTCCTATTGTTCCTAATGGTGCCTTTATTCATTACTCAGCATTTAAGGTTTAGAAAAGTACCTTGTCACCAGCCATTCTGCACTTGGAAACTTTTGGTGCAGAGGGAGAGAGTGAAAGCAAAAGAGAGTGCGGTTTTAAGAGAAAATGAGAATAAGAATTAGAGAGTGAAGGTGGAAGAGGGCTTAAAGCACGGTTTTAACGAATTAATGGTAGTTATGGAGGCTTAATGGTGGGGCTGGGGAGGAGGCGAGAATGGAGGAGCAGTTTTGGGAGAGTGGAAGTGAAGGGGGCGCGAATGAAGGATTTTAAAAAAATAAAACTGTTTTCACAACCTCGCGCGGATAGTGGCGCGGATCGCACCACAATGCACTAGAAGGTCTTTGGTTTCGAGCATCTCGCGCTGACCGCGCGAGATTCACGCGATCTGCGCGGATTGGCCGCGTTTATGGCGCTGGTAGCGCCATACCTGGCGCGAGTCGCGCCACACCTTCTGAAAATTCCTCTTCTTTTTAATTTTGATTTTTATTTACTACCCCTAACTAATGTTAATAAGCTTAATAAAATGACTGTAAATGAACAAAACTAACCTAATGCTAAGGTTATCAAAATCTAGAAGGGAATGACACTATCTAATGATGCACGAGATTAATCATGTATATGCAGTAGGACATCTAATGCTATCCAATTCTAAAATGAATACCACTATTGAAACTATCAAAATTATATGGGCTTACATCTAAAAATGCATGAATAATGATTTATGCAAGAGTCTAACCTATTGCTAGGCAAAGGAATTGGAACACTTAATATTAATGCATGGATTCTAAAACACTACTTGCAGAAAAATAACTTACTGATATCAGAACTTAAGCAGAACTTAAAATTCGTAAATATGTACATTAAAATTGTGTTCGTTTAACGTCTTAAGCTAGACGCTTACTTCCTTTCAAACCTCAGTGGCATTGAGTGAGACAGAACTTGAATTTCTGTCCACAGCTCCCCCAAAATAATGTTTCAGTCGATAACCATTTACCTTGAAAGCTCGATCACTATCCAAGGGTGAGATTGCCACTGTACCATAGGGATAAACCTCTCATACCAGGAATGGTCCAGACCAATGTGATTTCAACTTACCTGGAAAAAGTCGCAGGCGAGAATTATAGAGCAGCACGTGTTGACCAGGAACAAACTCCTTTGGACGGATTTGATTATCATGCCACTTCTTCGTCTTCTCTTTGTATATCCTGGCATTCTCATATTGAGCTAACCTGAACTCATCTAATTCATTCAACTGGAGCAACCTCTTTTCATTAGCTTTTGTTAGTTCAAAATTTAAAAACTTAGTTGCCCAGATTGCTTTATGTTCAAGTTCAATAGGGAGATGACAAGCCTTACCATAGACAAGTTGAAAAGGAGACATACCTATTGGAGTTTTAAATGCAGTCCTGTATGCCCACAAAGCATCATCTAGCTTCTTAGACCAGTCCTTTCTTGATGTTCCAACTGTTTTCTCCAGTATTCGCTTCAATTCTCGGTTGGAAATCTCTACCTGTCCACTTGTTTGAGGATGATAAGGGGTTGCTACTTTATGCTTGACTCCATATTTGGCCAACAAGCTATCTAGCTGCTTGTTGCAGAAGTGAGTCCCTCCATCACTGATGATTGCCCTTGGCACCCC